>BMAU01017737.1:0-263647 GCA_019973935.1 Trichonephila clavipes | reverse complement strand
AGTATTGAGTTAGCATAGCGGACGTTGTTTGTGGGTAAAGCTCTTGAATGAAAGAACGTTCCAGAAATTTCGAGTTTTCTGGATTCCCGCGTGGAAATGAATCAGGTAAGAGTTTTTGCTTGCAACTCCCTGTAATGTAAGACGAGAGAAATTTATAAAAATTATACTGTTTAATATCCATTTATTAAGAGAGAATTTTGATTTTATTTTTTGTATACGTCAGTGTACGTTTTTTTTGCTCTGCATATCCATGCAGTTGTAACTTGTTGAACGCCAGTTCAATTTTGAATTAATTATATACATCAGTATATATATTTTATTATTCTTGTTCCATATCAATGGAAAGTAAGTTTTAGAACATCCGTTCTAAAAATTAAGAAGCTTCAAAATCATTAATTCTCTCAGTATATTATTTTATTGCATATCCATGCAGTTATTTATAAAATTTTGAACGCCAGTTCAAATTTCAGTTATTATATATCAGTATATTTTTTTTTATTATTTCTTGTTCCATATCAATGGAAAGTAAGTTTTAGAACATCAGTTCTATGAATTAAGGAAAACTTCAAAATCATTAATTCTCTCAGTATATTATTTTATTGCATATCCACATGCAGTTATAAAATTTTTGAACGCCAGTTCAATTGGGAATTATTATATACATCAGTATATATATATATTTTTTTATTATTGTTCCATATAAATGGAAAGTGTTTTAGAACATCAGTTCTATAAATTAAGGAAAGATTGTATGTTTTTTTTTTTTCTTTATGATATTTATTTATTTTGTAATATACACGGTAATAAATTCACGTCAGTGAATAGCAATTGGGTTTGTTAAAAAAATTAATGTTAAAGAATAATACTTAATCTCATGTCAATGAAATTATTTTGTGCTTATGTTACGCATAGTATTTTTCGATTAATGTGAAAAAAATATATTATCAGTTAAATTGGAGAAAAACTACCGAATATATTTTGTAGTGTTCTATTATTCCAGCCAGGAATAGATTAAGTGGTGCATGTCGGTTATATTTTTTAAGTGATTATATTGTGTATATCAGAAATAGGTTAGAGATTATTGTGTGTCAATAATATTTTAAGTGATTATTGTGTGTCAGTAATATTTTAAGTGATTATTGTGTGTCAGCAATATTTTAAGTGATTATTGTGTGTCAGTAATATTGTAGGTGATTATTAAATATCGGCAATATATTAAGTGATTCGTGTGTATCAGTAATATTTCAAGTGATTCTTGTGTATTAGTAATATTTTAAGTGATTATTGTGTATAGGTAATATTTTTAAGATTATTGAATAATCAGTAATATATTAAGTTCTATTTATAGAGTATTAAGTACATTTTTTTTTTGGATATTGTGAAACACATGACTATTATTTTGTTTTCTTCCCAGTTCATCGAGTATTGAGTTAGCGTAGCGGACGTTGTTTGTGGGGTTTTAATGAAGGATATATGTGTGGTACTTAATTTTGCAATTCCTTTTAGTGTTATTTTCGTCCTATTATTGGTTAGTTTGAGTATATTTTAAGAGAAAAATTTTTCAAATGGCATTCTTGGGGAAGGCTAAAAGCAAGATTTAGTGTTGTTGGCTGAGGAGTTAGGTCAGAAGGTATCAGATAAATGACGAATATAGAGCTAAGGAATATCATAATCCGTAGCAAAGATTACGAAGAAGAGTTCGTTAGAGATCAGTTATCTGTTATTTTAGAGGAACGCCTTGAAAGGGAAAGTAAGGAGAAAAATCCAGCAACAACGCGAATTCGAGTTAGAGAAAATGCGCTTGAAATCGAAAGATCGCGATTCGATCCTGAAAATTTAAGCCCGCTTAAAACAAGTGTTAGTGATTTAATTAAAATCATTCCGAATTTCGACATAAGGGATGGAGATATCGTTCTTTTTTCCTTACCCTGTTTGAGAGACAAGCGAAACGTATTGGAGTAGAGAAACGAATTGGGTATCGGCTCTTTTGGCACGCATGCCGCCCGATATTACTCAGCTAATAGCCAGAGAGTCAGAAGATAAATTTGACAACTATGACTACATAAAAGGAGTGTTATTAAAAGGTTCAAGATGAGCCCAGAGACCTTCAGGCAAAATTCATGAAACATCAGCGCATACCTGCTAGATCTTGGCGTGATTTTGTGTTCGAAATTACGAGTTACTTCGAAGAATGGCTCGATGGAATGGAAGTAAGGGATTTCAAATCATTGAAAGATTTAATAATAACTGATCAGCTCAAAAACGCGTGCCGGGGAGATAAGAGAGCATTTCGTGGATGAATGGGCCAAATTTTATGAACCATCTGTTTTGGCAGATAAATTGGACGGCTACGAAAGTGTTCGGTCGAGTGTCAAGAAAACGAGTCAACCTGAAATGTCCCTCAGCAATACGTCAGATTCACGATCTAATATTAAAAAAAAGAACATGCAATAATTAAAAATGATATTCAGAGTCAAAGGTATAAATTGCCCTTCAAACAAGAACCTAAACAGCCAACATTTAAACCTACTTGCTATTCGTGTGGAAGAGTTGGGCATACCTCGAGGGTGTGTCATGCTAAAAATCATAAGAAAACCTCCCTACTCGCCAGATCAATGCTGTGGAGACCAATGAACGTTTCAAGAACAATCATCTGCAATTTTAACGGCTAAGGTTGCGATTCCGGTATATTCCCCTGCCAAGGAGAACGAGAAAATAGACGAGTTACAGTTTGTCCACATTAAGTGTGGGAATGAAATTCTGAAGGCTGTCATCGACACAGGTGCCCAGATATCCGTGGTAAGAGCAGATGTCGTCGAGGGACAGAGCGTCGATAGTGGAGGGACAATCCAAATAATGTCGGCGTTTGGGGAACGTGAAGTAACCGAATTGAAGATTTTCAACCTGAAAATCGACGACTCCAGACACGGGGTAGTACCCATTATGTGTGCAGTTTCTAAAAGGCTAGTTAACGACATGTTAGTCTGTTCGTCTGCTTATGAAGCGCTGTTAGAGAACGTGCAGTTTATTCACAACCCCGCAAACTTCTACGTATCTTCAAGGGCAGTTGAAGGTATTACTGCAGATGATCCGAAATCAATTTCCAGCCAAGAAATGACCCGAGAAACTTACCCCTCTGAAATTTACATACAGGCTGTGAGCAAAGCAAATGAGGAAGAACAACTTTCGGAGGGAAGGGAAACGCGTAGTACATTCATAAAAATGCAAAGGGAAGATGACACATTAAAGAAACTCTGAGTCTTGCAGAACAACAAAAGAACTCAGTAAAAATACATAACGGAATATTGGTACACTCTGAATATATTTGTGGAGAGAACATCGATCAGGTAGTACTACCACAATGTAAAAGAGAAGAAGTACTCAAAATGGCGCATGACGTCCCTCTTGGTGGACATCTGGGGGAGCAGAAAACTAGGCAAAGAATAAAGTACTCATTTTATTGGCCGACAATAAAACAAGATGTCAAACGGTTTTGTGAAAGTTGTAAGATCTGTCAGCTTCGGAAGCCTATCACTTACAGAGATCGGGTTCCAATACAACCATTGGTCAGACCCGAAATACCCTTTGAAGTATGGAGTGTGGACTGTATTGGGCCGTTGGAACCTCCTTCGAGAAGGAACCATCATTTTATTATTTGCGCAGTTGATTTATGCACGAGATGGGCAGAGGCCATACCTGTCAAGGAAATAAGCGCCAAGACTACGTGCAACGTCCTTCTGAAAATTTTCACACAAACAGGTTTTCCGAAAATGATCTGTTCTGACCAAGGAACTAATTTCACCTCAAAACTTTCTGAAATGTTTCTGAGTGTTATGGGGGTTTCACCACGTTTTCTACTCCAGGGCATCCTGAAAGTATGGGTGCCGTGGAAAGGTGGAACCGCACGTTGAAGGACATGTTAAGTAAGAATGTTCAAGAACATGGGTCCGATTGGGATCTCCATCTTCCCTTGTTGTTATTCGCATATAGGGAAATACCCCACAGTACAACAGGCATGTCGCCATTCCAATTAGTATACGGACGTTTGCCTTCGGGACCCATATCTCTTCTCAAGGAAGTGTGGGTAGGAGAAAGAAACATCCCAACTACTCTCTCCCGTTCAGTGGAAAAGTATCTGGAAGACTTAATAGAAAAGTTAAGAAAGGCTCATGAAATAGCAGCTGAGACGGCGGAAGCGACTCAAAATAATTACGCATCATACTATAACTTACGATCCAGGGAAAAGCAATTCAAGGTAGGAGATAAAGTTCTGGTACTACTTCCGTCTTCTACTCATAAATTGATGAAAACATGGATAGGTCCAGCTACGATAATTGAAATAACTAGACCGTATTCCGCGAAAGTTGAATTAGATGATGGGGGCATAAGAGAGTTACACTTCAATAAATTACGTCCTTACATAGCAAGAGTGGGACAAGTTGGCTTGATCTTCGATCAAGACTCAGATTTCGGGGACCTTCATTATGCTCCAACAGATATGGCTGTATCATCTATGGGGGATGTTACGGATCACATAAGCAGTGATTGCCAAGAATTAGATGATGTTCAGCGACTGGAATTATTGAATACTCTTGGAAAATTCTCCAGTTTGTTTAGTTCACTTCCTGGCTTAGCAAAAGTAAAGGGACATAATTTAAAACTGAAACCGGATTTCACCCCAAAAAAAAAGATGCACCCTTACCGCATACCTATTGCTTTGCAGCAAGAAGTCGATCGTCAGATCAATGAGTTACTGCACCTCAAACTCATCGAACCGAGTGAAAGTGAATGGGCGCATCCAATTGTTTGTGTATCCAAAAGAACGGAAGTATCAGACTATGTGTTGACTACAGACATTTGAATAGTTTCACTATTGCAGACGCATACCCTATGCAAAATGCAAAGGATCTTCTGTTTGAAGTGGGCCAAGCTAATTATATAACCGTTCTAGACCTAACAAAGGGCTACTGGCAGATTCCAATGGCAGAGGAGGCAAAGCCTTACACAGCCTTTGTGACTCATCATGGTCATTACCAATTTTGTGTTATGCCCTTCGGGATGAAGAACGCCGGGAGTACCTTTCAAAAAGTTATGGATCAGGTGCTAGTGAAACACCGGGCATATTGTCGATCATATATCGACGATGTAGCAGTTTTCTCCAAAACATGGGAACAGCACATGAAACATCTGTGTGTAGTATTTCAAACGATTCAAAAGGTCGGGTTCACGATTAACCTTAAAAAGTGCAATTTCGCAAGAAGACGTGTGAAGTTTTAGGGCACGTTGTTGGTTCAGGGCAACATTCCCCAGATCCCGGAAAGGTTGAATCAATCAAAAATATATCTGTACCAACTCAACGAAGAAAGAAATACGAAGTTTCCTGGGTTTAACTAGCTACTATCGGGAATATATCCCAAACTTTGCTTCTTTAGTCTTGCCATTAACAGAACTGACAAGGAACCGAGTTCCGAATATAATCCCTTGGAATGAAGTTGCCGAACAAGCTTTTACAAAATTAAAGGCACAACTGGTAAAAGCACCATCTTTGTACACACCTGATCTATCAAAACCTTACCAACTATACACGGATGCTTCAGCGACTGCAATCGGCGCTTGTTTGTCTCAAAACGATGAAAAGGGTAAAGAGAACCCAATTGCATTTTTCAGTAAGAAACTGACCGAAACTCAAACTCGGTGGGCAACCATAGAGCGTGAGGCTTATGCCGTTATAGAGGCATTGAAGCGCTTCGATAGCTGGATTTTCGGGGCCGAAATTGAGGTGATATCAGATCACAACCCTCTGACGTACCTAACCTTAACAACTCCTCAAAGTGCCAAACTAACTCGATGGGCATTAGCCCTCCAAAGATATAATATTGCTATTTCATACAGGAAGGGCGTTAAACATGGAAATGCTGATGCATTATCCCGGTTGCCTATTCCCATTAGTTAAATAAGATTCGAGCCAGATGATCGCTTGACATTTTTTTGTATGTGTAGTAATTTCTGGAACTGCTAAAGATGAAAATTTTGGCTTTTGTGATATATTTTTGGTAACTTCTTTTTATATTTTAATATTTTTTTTTTTTTGAGTATTATTGTGTTAAAACTTGTACGGATATTAATTTTCTAGCATATTAATGTGATTTGTAAATCTATTTTTTGGGAGTTGTATTAGCAAAAGCTCTTTTTACATGATACCTGAAAAAAAAAAAATTTCTCTCGTTATCTTGTTTCTTGCCATGTATGTGTGCATGTGTTTTTTTTTTATAGTTTCTTTTCAGCTTCATCGTCCTGGAATGACGGATGAGCTTTTTAAGGGGGGAGGTGTAGGAGTGGGAAGGCCCATTGACACCAGCTAAGGGAAATGGGTAGTTTCCCCTCCCCTTGAATGTGGAATGGCAAGTGGCAGGCATTCGGTCTTTGGGTACGACGGAGTGAAGTCATGTCCGAGTGTTGCTAACTGTATAATAACCGTTTTCTTTAAATCTTTTTTTTTTTTTAATAAACCTTAATTTTTAAAATTTAAATGCCAGGTTTTTTTCTTAATTGTTTCCGTGCCCATTGATTAGAAACAAACTTTACTTACATCAATAAAAATGTGGATGCCAATGACGAAAGGGCTCCTCATCTAACTCAACAAAAAGTTCATCTTGATACCAAATTGCTCTAAACCAAGTCCAAAATATGACAATTGCAGGAATATATTCAATTTTTCTTTTCCACTTCAGTTTACGCAGTATAGTAATTTAAAGCTTTAATCCAAATTTCACCTATTGGACTTATCAAATCGATTCTAAGAATTACGAAGTATTCATTACAGGCGAAAAAGAAATTACATTGAAATCCTTAACCTTATTTGAAAGAATTTCGGTTGAAAATGAGAAAAAGATAAAGAAAAAATCTGTTTTGAGTATAAATCATTAAAAAATTATTCTAACAAAACTACAAGTACATTTTCCTTTTCCGTTCTTAAAAGAACCAGTTCAAGTTAACTATTAGTATATAGTAAACACTATTATGTATAAAAATAAGTTTTCCTTTAAAAGCACCAAAGTTAAAAACATATTTAAAAAAACTCCCAACTTCTCAGAAAAGCGTAGTCTTTCTTTTTCATTATTCTTGGAAACAGAAATCTAGTTTTTACACGAAGTGTTAAGCCAGCCGTTTAGTGAACTGAAAAGAAGTCAAGCAGGCGAACTCCCAGAACTCACAAAAACACTGACTGAGCAAAAATAAAATAAAATAAAAGTATTTCCAGGAAAGGAATATTTGGCCTATAATTACCACACTCCGGCCATTTTTTTTTCTTTTTTGAAAACTGATGATCCTTGATTTCCAAGAAAATAAGCAAAACCCCATCATCATTTGAAGCACAAAACTGTCTTCGAGTCAGTTAAAATAATACGCTTGGCAAAGCAGCACAGGACGATCATGAGATTTCAACTTATCACTCGCAGAAATCATCTGCTATTGAATTTGTAGAAACCGGTCAGCATTGAACCGGTCTCGTTTATATTCGGCTTATCTTTAGAAGCTAGAATTCGAATAGAGAATAACGCCCATTTTTTATTTATACGCCATGTCCTACGAGGACAATGCGGAGGACTTTTATTGTTGGTTAGTTAACCTTATGGAGATTTTCTGCAGCTAAGACTAGAAATTAATGATCTGTGTGTAAAAGAATGCATATAAATGTCATTCTTATCTAAGACTCAGCCATTAAGTCTAGTACATATGTATGACTATATTGATAACAATATTATCTGGAGGCAATATGTTTTTAGTCGCAGATTTTTTAGAAAAGTACTTTTTGAGAGAGAAGCTGATTTTGTGTGGTCTTGTACAGTGGCCGGAAAACTTTTGAAGACAAGAGCCAAGTTGTAAGGAAAACGAGACAACTAAGGTATCAAAGAGCAATTTATGCAGAGACAGGGCCGTTTTTAACCTCACCTGTGCCCTAGGCACTTTAAATTGCTACACCCCCACCCCTCACAATTTCCAGAGCACCTCCCCCTCCTTCAGTTTTCACATTGCCAGTTTTGGTTCGGGAGGGATTTTCCCTTTACTCAAACTCTTTTATTTGTTTTTGCGCTTCGGAGAGCCTTTCCATTATCCACTACCCATGGACCCACCGAGTCCTGGACTGGCAGTCATAAAGAAAGGATAGTGGCATGTGTTTTGGTCACTCTTGTTTATGTCTTGGCTTACAGCCTCACGGACCCCTCTTTTGTAAATTAGTACAGTAAATTAATGAAATAGTTTGCAGTTACAATATAAATTGATTGATTGAATATTAATGTCGTACTGTTCAGCTACACGAGGGCTTTTGGCGACGGACCACGTAATTTTGAACCATGGTCAAGTGACGTGGATGACACCTGAGCTGATACCCCCCTCTTCTAACTACCACACCACACCAAAGGAACGACGTTTCAGCTCTGGACAGATTTAACGTGCATCGCTGCCCTACACGGCGGGTCTTCAGTGGTACTGGGCTTGAACTCGTGACAAGGCATGCCACGGTCCGATACCTATACCACTCGGCTACCGCGGCCACGTTACAATATAAAGTACACGTTATTGTATGAAATGTTTTCAACTTGTTTATCCTCATCTTTTTCATCGCTTACGGATTAATTCCAACATCCAACTGTTAAGCATTTCTTTTTCCATAGTAGATCGCATTTCAGTCTTTACTCAAAAGCAGAAACGCTTTCACGTGATTCTCTAGGCGGTGGTACGTGCGCTCTGTATATTCAATTTTTTTTCTCTTTTTTCCGCCCTCCAATTTTTTGTGAACCTAGGCATGTGCCTAAGCGGAAAATCGGGCATGTTCAAAGAGTCATATACGCGTGCGCAGGAGGAGTAGGAAAATGTTAGGTAGAATTCGCAATCTAGACTATTGCATTACAGTTAACATTTTTTTTATATAATCTTTATTAATAATATTTAAATAAAGCTTTATACAAAGTAACCTTTTCCATTCTTTTCAAAACTAAAAAGTTTCAAAGATATTTTTTATTTTTGTGGCTCAATGCAAGAACAACCAATTTTAAACTATCACAATGATTTAATTTTAAACTTTAATTTAATCTTTATTTTAAACTGGCAATTAAGATTCCAAGCGTCGTGAAAAGATGTTCCAACGAATAATACCCATAGAACTTTATTCTGAAATTTCACGTTTACACTACTGATTAAAATTGACTTTGATTGTTACTGCTTATAAAAGTCACACATTTCAAGTCTCTTTTTATTAACCCTGTCATAAAATACGGTATGTTTTTGTCACTTCTGTTGGGGGTTTATGTGTATCTCTTGCTCATATTCAAAAGTGCTTCCCAACCAGTGTATGTAAATAAGCAAACATTGCTGGAAATCACTTGGGGTGTGTCTTCTCAGGTGGCATTTCTGCAAATAAATTAGACTTTTACTGTTTTAGAACTAGTTTTAATATTTTCACTGATTCTCAATAAAGAACCATTTAATATATTAATCTTAAGCCAGTCCATTTTTAATTTTAAACGCACATTAGGTAAATCTTTTCAATGGATAATTATAAAGGAGAAAGAGAAAAGAAAACAATAATTTTTAGCAGATGTAATTATTTTTAATAATTCATATAGGTAAAAGTTTGAAGAGCCGAAATCATTTATGCAAAGAGCAGCGGTTTGCCAACCGACCACTGATCTTATAAAATTGTCTCCAAAAATGTGGTTCGTGTATCACTTTGGAGACACGCAGAGGGATTTTTGGGGGGTACGCGAGGAAAGAAGACTCATTATATATGCGTGTAATGCAACCATATTTGTTGAATGCAGTCGTGACAAAAGAAAGGTCGAGTAACAACCAAAGAATTTATTTATGTAATTTAAACATATGAGACAGAGAGTCTATTTATGTGATCTTTCGCTACATATTCAACAAGAAAAAATTCTGCATCCTCTCCGCAAGAATGCTAAAAAAACCAAGAGAGAGAATTATTCCTTTTTTTCTACGTTTAAATAGGAAAAGATATATTGAGATAAAACATAATCACATGCTCAAGTAAAGGGAAATATGAGTTATTTTTAGGAATTACGCTTTTTTTTTAAAGGAAAACTTTCAACTGTGCTCACAGCTTTCTACGCGTAGCTGTTCAGATATTCTTGTACTAGAAATTGCAAATAAACCAGTAAAAATTCAAGGATTAACTCTTTTAACGAGGAATCTCAAATAAGTATATCAAAAATACAGATTTTAAACGTTTAACACGCGATGAAAAAAGTCGCTTTTTGAAATAGAGTATTCGGAATTAAGATGTAAACAAAAAAAAAGTATATAAGATTAGAGTTTTAAGTAAATATTATTATGCCATGTAATGTATTCATTTTGTTGATTGAGATGTTGTAGTCGTGTTGAGAGAAATAGTCAAGTAGTAAACCCAGGAAATTGTTAATTTGCTTTAAATATTAGAAAAGAGCGATTTTTGTGCAGCATTTCGATACAATTGTCCAATGACAAATGCGAACTAAATAAATATTATATTCTAATTTTCCTAACGCTGACAGTGAAGATTTTTCTTAAAAATAAAGTAATAATTTGTATTGGAATTATTAATTTTTCTTGTATGTATTACATGCGTTTATTTCCTTCACTTTAATATATAAGTTCATAAGGCCAATTAGTTCAACAAAATGAAACGTTTTGAATATTTCTTAATTTTAAAGAAAGGTGAATGTGTCAACTATTCGATCTTAATATTGGAACATTTTTCTCTTCTTAACTGCAGAACGTTTCAAGACCTATATAACAAGCGAAAATCTCCAGGATAATGAATATTGAAAAAAGTTACTTCAAATTCAGATACAATTCTCTAAAATCATGCCAAGATAATTTTAAACTAAAGATAAAGTGTAGAAGAAGTATTGTGCTCATTTCACATAATTGTCTTAATTAGTCAAGTTCTATTGGTTCCAGAGTTCCAAGGAAGAAATTGGAATTCAGACTCACACAAGATGGAAAAATCATACAGCAGAGGAATTCAGATAAAGACAATGTAATAATTACAGTTAGTGGCGCACACAATGGGGGTGTCTTAGGGGTCCGGACACCCCCATAGCCCTTTATTTTTCTTCGATTAGTTATAATCCTATGTATATATTACGTAAAATTTAATTATGCATTCGTTATTAATAGTTCATTTTATCAATAAATGCTAATTATTTATTCAATAATTAATTTTGTATTGTTTTTGTTCCTGAAAATCGACAAAATCAAAAGAATATGTTGGGCGGCGTATTGGAGCATGATACCAAAATGATGGACATTCGACCCCGGATCCCCCCCTTGAAAATTTTTTGTGTGCGCTACTGATTGCAGTAAAACCTCGTCTTACGTTACCCTGACTTACGCGACCCGGAGTTACGCGATTTTCAAATCCCATCGATTCGCCTTTTGAGTTCTACACAACTGGATTACTCACTCCGTGCTTCTTGCCCTGCTGTTCATATTGTGATTGCAGAAGTTGTCGATCTTGCATGCAAATAAATTTAGAAGAGGGTTATAATGATTTTCAAGAACTGCTGGATTCCCCCAATCAGGAGCAGACAATTAATGAGCAAGAGCAAGACACTGAAGAACCCGAGTCTTTAGACCCAGGTCAATCAAAAGATCGAATGACGGTGGGGAATTTATTAAAAGGCATCAGTTTAATTGAGCAAGTAATATTAAAAAAAAATTTTTAAGTCAATTCCTACTAAGAAACAACAAAGAAAAATTTTATTTTAGTTACTTTTTATCAAATAATTACAATTAATATAAATATGTATATACATATGACAGAATCACAATATTAAGTGGTAATTAATTTCTATTAATTATCATTAAAGTGCCGTACTGCCATCTAAAACAATCGTGTATGTAAAATTTCAGTTCAACTGAATACTTTATAACGTGAGGAAAAAAAAAACTTTTAAAGTTTTGACACAAGTCGCAAAAAATGAAACCAACGTGACTGTATCTGTAATTCTTTAAATAATTAGTTTCGGTCAATTAATTTTAATTAATTATAATTAAATTATCGTATTGTCACCCAAAAAAATCGTGTATAGAAAATTTCAGTTTCAATGAGTGCTTTAAAAAAATGTGACAAAAAATTAATTAATTAATTAAAAATTGTGTTTTAAAATAGTCGCTAAGTCGCCAAAAATGATGACAACGTGGCTCTATCTGTAATTTTTTGAGTAATTAGTTTTTAATCAATTAATCTTTATTAATTATAATTAATTTACTGCATTGTCATCCAAAATAATCATGTATATAAAATTTCAGCTCAATTGAGCGCTTTAAAATGTATTTTATTAACGATTAAAAATTTGAACAAGATAAATATATATATATAGAGAGAGAGTGAGCTAATAGTAGGGATTGAAAAAAGGATTACAAATTTCAGAAAATATAAATTCCAAGGAAGAGCGTATGTTTTCATCAAAACAAGGTTTAAAAAAATTAGCATGCTACGAGACAATTTTGCGGGAGAAAAATTTTTTTGAACCAGCAGATTAATTTGTTAGATTCTATGAAACCTACATCAAAACAACTTCGGTTTGCGATTTTGCATTTGTACTACCTAATATTTTCATTAAACAATTTTTTTTTCTAAATTGTTATTTTCTTTTGTCTCCGACCCTAACCCCCAGCTTAAAACTGTACGATTCTACAAGTCATTCTTAGTTTGAAAGGTAAACTAAAAGTAAATTTCAGCTTGAAGTAAATAAAATTATTTATCAGAAACAAGATAAAACATGAAAGCTCTAAGTGAAATTCGTACAGCTAGATATTATCCAACGTCTAAATTATTAAGGTGACCAATTGTCCTCCTTTGTGGAGGACAGTCCTTCTTTTAAAGGTTTTTTCCTTCCTCAAAAGATGTCCTACTACTTTTCCTCCTTTTCAATATTTTAAAACTAATCTGTTAATCTCTGAACTCAGAGATGCCAGACCGAATTGTTATGCGTCATGTGTCGGTACAGTATGAATTATCGGAGATATTAATGTATTTCATATATAATTAGGAATCTATTTTTCACAAAATGATTCAAAAGGTTGATGGTGAACATATTTTAGCTACAGAAGTTGGTCTTATTTGATTTTGTCCTCCTATTTGAAGAAATGTTTACTTCTTTAATAACAAAAAGAAAATTGTCAAACTTAGAAGAATCAAATCCAGGCATAACGAAAAAGTTTATCAAAGATGTACAGAATTTTTACCAAACATGCTTCCAATAGGTCGAAGAATGGTCTGAAACAAACATATTTGGAAATAATAGTTTTCAATGGTGTACTTTGGCTTCATCTCTAGCAAATTGGGCAGATATAGAAAATTATGTTGAGTTTTTATAGAATGAAATGCCTGATATTAATAATCGCCTGTTTGAAGAAATTAGAAAACTGAATGTATATTTAAATTCAGATAAATTAGAGAATTAATTGAATAATTAATTAATTAGATAAATTGGAAAATCAACATGCTAAGAAATTGGTAAAATATGGGTGAAATTACTTAAACCATTTCAAAAATGAATACATTTCATATGAAAATTTAGTTATTCTTGTTGAATTTACATTGTGCTCCCCTGGAACTATTGCAGCAGTTGAAAAAGTTTTTTCAATTGGTAATGATTTTTGGACAAGTGAGAAATCAAGATTGAATGTTGATACTATAGCTGTAGCACCGTAAAGTTCAGTATGAAGGATATTTCTTACTCCGAAATTTCCGACATATTAGAAAATGATATATTGACAAAAAAAAATTCATTTAATGGAAAAGTACTCATCTAAATAAATAATTAAAAGGGATGTAAGCTTGATACGTTGTAATTTTTTCTTAAATTTTTTGTCCTCCTTTTCATCATAAAAAAATGGGCCACTTTAAAATTATCATACTCTAAAATATTCTATCTACGGAAGAAAAGGGAATATATGAGGTCGCGAACCCATAGACACCGTTGTTTCTTTCAAGTTAATCCCGAAGTTATTGAAGATTTATCATATATAATGGGGTTGATGCACGTTGAATCTGTCGAGATTCAAAGTTCTCATGTTCGAGTGATATGGAAATTTGGAGCGTGGGATGCTAGTTCGGGTGTAGTACTAGTAAAGCAAGCAAATTAAATTCCCGCAAAGCTACAATGGTGATTGGTAGGTACACTTTTTAAGGAAGAAATGGAATCAGTGAGAGACATCAATATATTTACTTTCTCTCAACTGCGTAAATGAACACTTTTGTAAATTTACAAAACTTACAATGAGAAACTATTGCAGATTCACTGAAAAAATTGATAAAACGATTAAAAACACATTTAATATAAAAATATAATTAAATTCCAACGTTACACTCGGGCATATAGTTAGTTAAAAGAGCAAGAGAGTAATTAATTAGAATTTGTGTTTTAATTTAACCTATGTTTAAATCCTCCATTTTTCACCCTTCCCCCAATTATTTTTCTTAAAATTATAAGGTGTACCATCAATTATTTTACACAAAGCAATTGAGAGAAATAGAAATAGTTAAACATAACAATTAAAATGTATTAAAAATCCTTGTTAATAAAACATAAATCAAGACAGATTTGATAAAATAGGTTTCATTTCGACTTCAAGAGTTTCTTTAAAAACCCCCCTTCCCAATTTTTGAAAAAAAATTATTCCTGAAGAACTTTAGTAAAAACATGTGAAAATTGTTGTGTGAATATGATTTATCATAGATCATTCTTGATCTGAGTGTTTTTTAATGTAATACAAATAACGTTCATACGTTATGTTCCCTTGTAATGATTTTTTATAATATTGTTGGAAATTTTTAATTATGTAATATATTTTACAGAATATTTCTCTAAAACTATCACATTTCTAATTTTCTTTCTTGAAAAAAAGATAAGTCATGTATACAACTCAAAATTATCATTTTATTTGCTTAAAATTACCTACCGCCTTTTATCGTTTTTTTAAAAAAAATTCTTTACATGTGAGTGGATATCTTTTTACCAATACACTAATGTTAAATTCCTCAATTCAAGGAAGAAAATGCAATTAATATATAACAAAACGAAATATGATACACGTAGTGCATATCACATCTTGAAAAATGCCGCAATAATCTTTTTTTTTTATTTACGGCTTCAAACACAAAACGATACCAATGAAATTATAACTTAAAACATTGAAAATCTTCATAATTTCTAACATAAATCAACATTCAAACGCAAGCGCACATTATCCCGTTTCTCAAAAACAGAAAATCCCTCAAGGAGGTAGGATTAAGTACTCTCAATCACAATTTTCAAAATTGGCAATGTGGAGGCGCTAGCATCAGCCCCAACCCCCTGATCGAAAACGCTTCGATAACGGTCCGTTTAAGCAGATAAATAAAAAGCAAAAAAAAAAAAATCCTTAATCCCTCCCCAAATGACTCACACCAAAACTCAGTTGCAGGAAGCAGTTAATACCACAGCTCCCAAAGCTACGCGGGATAAAAGAGGAGCAGGCTACATCGATTTTGTATTGAGGTAGGCTCGCTAGCGCGCTGATTTGGCAGGCCGCCGCCATAAAACTTAAAAACTCTCCGGCTTTTGGCGATTTTTTTAATGCTGGCTCTCTTTTAAAAAGAGACAGGGAGAGAGAAAGAGAGATCTGTATCCAAGCCAAGATGCGGTCGATGACTAGGGATGTGTTATTTGTGCGTAGGCTGAAGCTTGGACTTTCATTCTGGAATTTTTCAACCGGATCAGATTTCTTGGGAAAGGCGAATGGGGATGTCGAGAGAGGGTAATTGGCGGTTTTTTGTCACTGAGCCCAAGACGGATGGATTAGATAAAAACCTTTGGTGCGTTTCAGACATAAATGCTACTTATTTTAGCGCTCATTAGAAAGTTAAACTTTTCTTATTTGTTGTAATGGTGATCATTCTAAGGATAATTGTGATCGTGACTTTTGATGGCTCCATATCAAATATTTAAAAAAATTACTAATTAATAAGAATTTATTAAATTTATTCAAAATTTAGCAAATGAAAATGCAGTCGAACCTTAATACTGTCATGTAGAAAAGAACAACGCGATGTTACCCAATTCAAGATTTATTTTGTATCTTACACGGGCAGGACCACCACTGAAAACTTATCCAGCTGCAGTACTTTTATATCCACACCTGGTGGAGAGTTCTACAATGACCACAAGGAGAAGATTAACATAAATTCAATTTACATAATTTGCAAATGTCCATAATAATAATAAATAACGCTGAATTAGACTGGTTTTATTAGGTGCCTAACTCGTCGAAAGCAATAGAATTCTAGGCGTTTTATCCAAGAAGTACAACCTTTAACCCCCATTGTCCACTTCACTAGAAACATCTTCGATATCCCATTTCACCCTCAGTGGAGTTGTCTCTCGTGTCTCCGTGTTTTTGAACAAGTCTCCATTCGTTTGCAGTGTTGATCAGTCGTACTGTAACTTCGTTTCTAGTAGCTCGAAAATGTTCATTTTAATTACTTTTAAAATAAAATTATTTTTTCTTAATGTTGAAAATACAGTGTATTCTCGACATTATTTTTTCTTGTTTTCCTTGCAGCTTTTTTTAAGAATAAGATGTATAACATAAATAGATATTAATTTACCGCCCAGCCAGTATGGTGGATGTGACCCTTGGCTTGTAACCGAGTGGGTTTGGGTTCGAATCCCGAGTAAGACATGGATGTATTTTCTTAGGGAAACGAAGTCGGACTTTCACCTGAAATGGATTTCCGTCTCGAATGGAAAGCAGCGCACCCCTTCTGTTATATGCTGGGATCATCATTTGTAATAAAATGTCTATATTCTTCTGTTTGTATTGTAGGTTTCTGTTCTTCACTTGTATTTTATATGTATCCCAGGATAAAAACACACGACAACAACAACAGATACTAATTTACAAAAAAGGTGTGAATAATTACTTTTTTTTTATAAAAAGTGTTTTCGAATTTAAAATTTGTTTTATGTGGGTTGTAAAGAAAATTGAAAGATGAACCTCTATATATACCGAATTTTCTATCTAACGAACTTTTTTTCGGGATCTAGCGACTTCGTTAAATAGAGGTCCGACTGTATATGGAATACTTTGGCTTAACTTAAGGCATTTTTACCTTGTAATATGGAATTTTGTTGGATGGAATCAATTTCATGGAGTCGTTGAAAGATAAGTAGGTTTAGTACTTTAAAATCCACGTAAAAAAGAACCATCCGATCCCGAGCACAGCGACGGTACCCCTCCGGGAACCGAAGTCATTCCATTAGCGCAACATCCAATCAGAGAGCTCCCTCTCGCAACGCGAGAAAGAAGTGAGTTTCATTGAACTTTACACCCACACAACATGCCACGACTAGCTGCTACCCCATTGGTCAGGCAGCCAACCAGCCCAAGGCCCCCATTAGCCAAAGGTTTCTGCAAGTAAAACCTAAAAAATCCTTTTCCAATAATCATGATTATTAGCTTTGAAAAAAGCTGTTTTTCTTCTTATAAAAATTATTAGCAGCTCTTTCTTAAAACTCACTGAAAGTATTTCTTAAATTTTATCAAGCTCCTTTTATTTATTTCAAAACTGTATTATTAAAATGGGCAAGTTATCTAAGTTTATCTCAAGTTTAAATCTCAGATAGGAGATAAAAGCCCTGACGGGCTAAGTGCTCCGCAACAACAACCCAGCCAGCAAACATAAAATACACATAAATACTCATTAACACGCGAGATTTACAAGACGTTCACAAAAGCAACCTTTATTCGTTCTCGAGATTTCGTTTATTTCTAATCACGGTCAACTGGAAGCTATTAAAATCTCAAGATTTCGGGTAAATGTTTTTCTGATTGGTTCGCATACGCGGTTGATGTAATATTGCATCGTCCTGGTTTAAAAATACTGAAGTTTCAGTTTTGGGGACATAAGTTTATTGCTATTTTCCGTTAGGTGGGAAAACTAGAAATAAGTTATCACGTGAAGTCTTGGAGGGGTCAAGACCAGTGGCACACACAATGGGGGGGATTTCCCGGGTCCAGAACTCCCCCTCAAAGCTCTTGATTTTTTTTCGATTGATTATAATCCAATGTAAATAGTAGGTAAATTTTAATTAATTATTTATTATTAATAATTATTTTTATTTATTAATGCTAATTATTCATTCAATAATTAATTTTGTATTGTTTTTTACTTCCCGGAAATCGACAAAATCAAAAGTATGTTAAGTGGCGTATTGGAGCATGATACGAAAATGGTGGACTTTCAACCCTGGACCCCCGAAAAATTCCTGTTTGCGCCTCTGATCAAGACTATTATGAATTAAAATCCCTCGAGAGAAATTTTAGGTGAATTATTATAAACATATTTATTGTAAAGTTTGTTGTATTCTTTTGACTATTTGGCTGTAACTTTTATAATTGGTTTCTTAATTTTTATGCATTTTCAGAAATCTTCCACTAAATTCTAACTGACAAAATAACACAAAAAGTGCGTGAAATAAAATAGAACGCTTGTTGAATGGCTTATGATTTGTTAGACTTTCATATAAATTCATAGAATAGTGCAGAAAACATAGTGTGTATATTTTCTTTATAAATAAGATATATTCTCTGTAAATTTTTGCAATCAGTTGTGCTTACACACTAATTTTATAGAAAGGAGGGAGTTATAATGAAAACAATCCATTATCCCTATTCAAAGAATTTTTATTTTTTAAAACTGCTGTGAGCGAAAACACAACACACATGTAACGCTGAAAAAAGTTTGTGTGTTTAAAATAACAAAATGAGCCCCTTCCTTGAAAAATCAAATAAACTTTTAAGAATAAAAAAAAACAAAAACTTAAATAAAAAAAACTAAAGATAGAGAGAGAGAGAAAATTTTACTTTAATTCTCGCCAAAAACATCCTTTTAAAAGTAAAAATCAGTCGCAAATATAAACGAACAAAGAGACGCATTCGAATTAGTCAAAGCAATATTTCCGAGGATGTATTCTTTTTGTCTGCAAATTTCGAAGTCAGTCACCCGCACGTGGTTGTTAAATTTCGTTACGCACCATTTCATCATCACTGAGCATGCGCATTGAGATGGTTTCGCTTCGGCAGGTGTCATGAGAAAGCCAGGGGGGACAGTGAAACGTATAACCACTTATTTGCACATTTTTTTTAAAGCTGAGCTACCAACAAAGTCGGCAGTTTGCATCTGCCCTCATTATACGAACAGGCCCCGCCCTCTTAACAACTCCCTGCGTACCTCATATCTCAGAATCTCGCCCCTCAAATTTCAGTTCGAAAACAGGTTCCTGACCAAAAAGAAGACGATAAAAATGGAATGCGATGATGTTAGTGTTATTGTATAAAAATGAATTTATTGTACGGTAAAAGCATACTCGAAAATCTGCTTTGCTTTTTGTGTTCTTTCTCTAATTTTGATTTGTATTCATTTTTTTCTTTCGGTTAATTTTGATTTCGATAGTTCGATATTTTTGTTTAATGCATAAAATGATAAATACATGCTTATTTTTGTTAAAAAAAATATTGTTTAAAAATTATTTTTTGAGTTTCTAACTTACAAGGAACAACTTCGAAAAGTAATAATAAAAGTAAATATAAAAATTATTTTTCAAAAATTTTCCCCCTGTTATAATACATGGAAAAGAACAATTCAACAAAACAATTAAAAATATATCATTACAATTTATGTGACTGTTTAAAACTTCTTCCCCAAATGCATAAATTCATAACTCTTGCATAATAATGCATTTTATATCAATTATTAAAAAACTACAAATGCATTGCTACTGATTGCCTAAACAAAAGATAAAGTATAAAAAGGAATGCATCTGTGCAGGATGAATAATCACAACAGTAATTACAATTAATATTCTTGAATCGAGCGCTTTCTTACTTTCACTCTATATCTGCCGTAAAGCAACATTTACAGACGATGAAGTCAAATATGGTAATGGTTCAAACAAAAAAAAAACATAGCAAATATAGTTTACATTAATATCTTAAGCACTTTAGTCAGAAACAGCTGTTCCTAAAGGGGGAAAATCAGATTCTTTCAATTCTATATGAAATAAAATATTATTCCAATGATAACGTTATCTTTTTCTTCAGGGTGCTTAAATTTTATAAGTCGATTTCTGTCGTTTTCGTCTTTCAAGACATTTCTCTTATTCTGGATTAAAAAAAAGTTTTAACACAAGCAATGCATTTTCCGTTACATTTATTAAAATTTGATTGATAAGAGCAAGATGTAATAAATTTCTCTTTTCAAAAAGTATAATAAATAGGTACATCAAGGAAGTTACAGCGCGCTTTGAAACACGAATGTTTCAATTTTGTTTAATATGTACAGTGGATTACCCCCAAACCCTTTGATTTTTTTCGATTGATTATAATCTTTTGTGTTTAGTACGTAAAATTTAATGAAGTATTTGTTATTAATAATTAATTTTATTAACTAAAGCTAAATATTTATCCAATAATTAATTTTTTAGTGTTTTTGCTCCCGATAACCGACAAAATTAAAATAATATGTTGGGCATGATGCGAGAATGGTGGACTTTCGACCCTGGACCCCCCTCTGAAAAATTCCTGTGGCCTCTTAATGTATACATATATAGTGATAGGAAATATTACATTTGTTCAAAATGATGTACGATGTGGCTTTTTTGATTAAATATTTATATATACACTTCTACCATATCACTGCTTAAAATAATTCCTTTTCTTTGACTCTCGAGCGTCATAAATTTTCTAAGAGTAACGTTTTTAATGCAACATTTATTTAAAATACGGGTTTTTTAAAAATTAGGATGTAAGACTATTTATTCATTTGTTATCATTACTGTCGATAATTAAAGTGGTGAGAAAATTATTTTTAAAATTATTCAGATCATATTTAGGAAAGTAATTAGTTTAATGTAAAATAGACATAAAACAATTGTATGTTTTAGTTATTAAAATCCCTTTAACGATTGATTAGATAAAAATTTGAATCATTTTAATTTTTAAAAATTGAACAAACTTAAAATATTCTTCATAAAATCAATACGAATATGAGGTTAATTCAGAGGTAGAAATTTTTTTTATGGTCACGGAGTAAAATATTCAACACTGTAGTAAAGTCTTGAACTCAGCAATCACATTACTTTCCAACAGCGGCATTTACAACAGTAATTTTCGACCGAAATTCAATCTAAACAAACAATTCATAATGCAAATAAACAGTTTTTCGCCTCATTTAAAGTTGCAAAATGTTCAAAGAGAAAGAAAAAAAATAGAGTTTCTTGGATTTAATTCTAGTCACTTGAATAGTGCTTATTTGATACCCCATAAGAAATTAAGCCAATATTTGATATAAAACTCCTTTGGCGACAGCCAAAAAGTAATACAACTATAGTGAGAAAAGTTGCTTTTTAAATTTATACAAAGAAAAAAAAAACGAAGAAAATTTAATATTTTGGAAATATTTTTGTTTTTTCTATGCCTTAATGATAATATAAATAAACGTATTAACAGAGAAGTCAATTACTTTCAACATTTATTATCTTTTTTTTCCCTATTTTGATTTTTATTTGTAACTCTATTCACTTATCAAATGGATTATTGTAATTTTCCTTCTTTGAGAATAGTTTTTTTTTAAAGATTATGTGAAAAAATAATAATTATTTGAAACAGAACAGCTGTTATTATAGTCGTGTGGTTTAAATGAAATAAAAAAAAGAATATTAATTGATTATAAATGCATTATTATTATTTTTATTTCACGCACTTTTACCCTTAATATGTTTTCAGTCGCTTAAATTCGAATCACCTCGCTATAAAACATTGCTAATAACAAAACATCCATTTATATTTCTTCAATTTTAACACCGAACCCGGATCACGACTCCGAAGACAGGGACCCAACCCCCTCATTAATTCTCAGAAACACAAGATCTTTGTTTTTGTTAGCACTTCTTTATTTTTTACTTTCTCTGCCACAGACAAGAAAAGTGGCACCCAGCAAGAAGAGCAGGAAAGAAGAAAAAAAGGGAACAAAAATAAAACAAGGAAAGTGTTTCGGCAGTAGATCAAAAAGCGAAGCCACCGCGGGTCACTTCGGGTCATGACCTTGCCAGCTACTGTACGCTTCACGGGCCGAGAATTTGATGAGGTCGTCCAACAACTTCTCACTCACCTTTACAAAGGCATTGGCGACGGTCCGCACTTGTGCCATCTGTCGGCTTGCTTATGAACTAAGTAGCGATTAAAAAGCAATTACTACACGGCTAGGAAGTTAGCTATAGGGTTTAGTCATAGGAAAGCGAATACCGCGTTATTTAGACCAACAAATATTTGCCAACGCCTTCTAGAATAGTTGCTGTAGGGAAAATTTTAAAATAATGATACAAATAAAGAAGATATTCATTTAAAACCTCAATGAATGTTAGTTAATGTGAATGAATTGAGAGTATATAAAATCAAACACACAAAGGGGACGAAACGCTATCAAATGTTTTCGAAAATTTCCATATTTTGCTATGAAAACCTTTGACGCAAACTATATTTAGTAGTATAATCAGTTCTGTTAGTGTGTTAATGATGCCTTGGTATAAAGTTCGTAACTCGGAGTCCTCAAAATCCTTTGAGAATCTTTGAAAGTATTCCAAAGGGTCTGTGAGCTTAAGGTATCCGACTACCCTAAAATTGTGAATTTTGCAAAAATTGACAATTTGTTTTATAATTTTATTTTATAGACCGTCTTATTACCTTTATAAAAATATCAAGTTTATTGTTTTCCATTCCCTAGAACGAAAGTTACAAGTGTTTTAGTAAAAGCAGATGTCACACTACTTTGAGCAAGATGTCATACTTTAAAACGCGTTTTACTCGAAATGTGATTTTTTGAAAATGCTCAAATGGGGACAGCGATTGCTCAAAAAGTTTTGAAAAGAATTAGTGAAAATTTTTGTGTATGTTCTGTATAATAGTAGAAGTGTTTTAACCTTCTGACCTATCAATCACTGTTTTATTACAAAATTTACAGTCCCTTATGTGAATATATAATCACTGTTTTTTAAAGCAAATGCGTTGAACAACAAAGATAAAGTGCTCTAGTTTTTGTAAAAATATTTCTCATCAAAAATGAATAAGAGAGAGAAAGCAACACATCAAAATTGAAAATTTGTTTTTAAACTTTTTGTACAGAATGGGCCCCGTTTATGTAAACTTTTGTCAATTTTTACCCATTTTTTCCCGTTTCAGCAATAATAATTTCTTTTTCTTTTTTTAATTTTAGCTTATTTTTCTTAAATTAATCTAGAAACGACAAAAAAAAAAAAAAAAAAATCCGCACATCGCCATTTTTTTAAAAAAAGTTGTCGCAAGTAATCGGATACCTTAAGTGAGAGGAGAAAAAAATCAAAGAATTTATTTTGTCTTCTCACATTTACAATAAAAATAATTTAAATTTTGCATAAATTGTAGTAATTTAAGTTATGGTTTCTACCAACAACGGAAAATAGTAGAAACTAATATTTGAGATCAGATATCCCTTGCCGCAATAGAAAAATGGTTTATGTTAATCGGCACTTACACTATCATAGTTGTTAAATAAATCTCCAGATCACAGTTACACTGCCATAAGTTGTATGTAACAAATTTTATGGAGACTCATTGGTAATAATCATTCAGCCATCAAATGAAGAAGCTTTGTAACATCATAATTGCTCTCCTGTGACTATATTGTCTCTAGAAGTATTTTATACCTCATTCACATTTTGTAGCTGAAGCGTTTTACATGTAGTTTATTCTTCTAAGCATTATATACTTTCAAATATAACCAGTAAAATTAAATTTACTTTCAGGTATTTCATATATATTAAATGTACTGATGATGTGTTTATTATAAAGTTTATTTCGCTTAATGCAAATCAATTGGATTTTAAACAACACTTATCTAATAAAATGAGTTTATACAAACGTTTTTTGACATTTTGCGTTCCCATCATATTGAGAGTAATTCACATTATAATAGAACCCCCATCAATGCATACCGTTAAGAAAGTAGGTATCTGCATAGTAATTCTATTTATAATTAGTCAGTTTTTAGGAAAATGGTTTTTTTTTCAAAACCTACTAAAAATTCATATTCAAAAACTTTTTATGGATATTTTGTAAACTCTTTCTTCTTTTTTAATTAAATAGAACTTTTAATTCTAAAATTATATCAATTTTTTTTAAAAAATTAACTTTTAGCTATGTAATTATATTATGAAAAAGAGGATTTTTTTAAAACTCATTTTAACTCATTTTTTAAAAACAATAAAACAACAAATGCCTTGGTTAAAATGTTCATTTGCACACATTTAATGAGTGTGTTAAGCATCGCATTGATTAAATGAGTGGTTTCACAGAAAAAATTATTCTTTTGTTTAAATAAGTACACCTTGGAGAAGAAAATAGTGATTTCTTTAGTTAAAAACTTACCTTAAACTAAAACATACCAGACACATAGCTGAAACTACGAGAACCAGTGCCGCATACAGGTACAGGAAAAGGGGAGGTCCGGATCTCCCCAAAGCCCCCTTGATTTTTTTTCGATTGATTATAATCCTATGTTTATAGTATGTAAATTTTAATTAAGTAATCGTTATCGATAATTTATTTTATTAATTATTGCTAATTATTTATTCAATAATTAAATTTTTACTGTTTTTTGTTCCCGAAAATCGACAAAATCAATAGAATGTGTTGGGTTTCGTATTGGAGCATGCAACCAGAATGATGGACTTTTTCGACTATGGACCATCCATTCCCTTGAAAAATTTCTGTGTGCGTCATTGATGAAAACCATACACCAGTACTTCAAGTTTGCGTACTCCCCCCCCCCATTTTTTTCTTCCTTTTTGGTTTCCTTTTGACCATATCCCTCTTATTTTTTTTAAAATATTAATTTTCCCTGATTCAGCAAGCGTGACAAATGTAAAATCCATTTAATACCCAAAATGTAACAGAATCAAGTATTTTGATGTTTCCTTCATTAAAGTAACAATAGCTTCATATGTAATGTGTTTGAAGTTGAACAAAAACTTTTTTGGGTATTTGTGACCTCAAGACATTTATAACAACATAATAGTAATTATTATAATTAGAAATCAGAACATCATTATAATTAAAAATGCTCAAACCTTTTACGTAATTAAAGGATTGAGTTAATTTGAAAGATGATGGTATTTGTTTACAAAAAAAGTGAGTCCGGCATTTTTTGTTGTTTATTGTAAAAAGTTTAATTATAAAACTTTAAATAATTGATGCGACTGATAATTTTTCTTTAAGAAATTGATACTTAAGCTAATTATTTGAAAATCTTTCCATTTAAAAACAAAAATGAAATTTGATGAAAACTGAATGAGAAAAATAAGAATTAATTTCATTTTTTTAAACATAAAAAAATTAATAAAATAGTATAATCTTTTCTAAAACGTATTATTAAGCATTAAAGTTAATAAACTCTGGCATTATCTCCTTGTAGAGTTTTTGTAATGGGATTAACATGGTAAAATTTTTGTTAATTTAAACTTAGGGCAAATTTTAGAATTTTTTCTAGCAATTGAACTTGTATTCTTATTTTGACAGAATTTTCTTTCATGTAAAATAAGAATAAGATTTTAAATAAATAAAATATATAATTTCTTATGTTTTCCCCATGTAATACAGTATTAAATCATCAGCAAAATCGGAAATGATACTCTCAGAAGACTTATTTTGAGATAGCAAAATTGTGTACGATTCTATTTTTTTTTTTTTTTTTTTTTTTTTTTGAGGGAGGAAATTTTTAAAAACTTACATTCCTTGTTATTTGATTAAATGTATTGTTGTTTTTCATTCGCAAGTAATTATTTATTCTCGTTTTTAATTTTATACCCTATTAAGGCAGTTTTTGATGTATAGTTATAACAATTTTAATGAAAACAACAATGACACTTATTTAAATTCGTATTATGTATAAATAATTGTTTTTAAAAATATTTCTAAGAATACAAAAACATTCTTGGAAGTATATTTTTCTTATAAGTACATTTTTATTTATTCCAAAACTCAAAAATCTAAAAAAAAAACCCCTTTAAAAGATTAGCAATATTATATGAGGAGAGTGAAATATCAGGTAAGATGTCGTCCCCATCAATTGACTATAGTTAAATGTATGAAATAATGTGATTAAGTGGACCTTTATTTCAGGCAGAAATAGACTGCCGTGAAACAAATAGCATAGTTTGGATTATGCAGGGCGGGGCAAATAAAAGTGGTCCGGACGAGTGCATAAGATTGGACGTGAATGTGAGCGTACACCAAGTTGTTTACTGAAATAACAATGAATGGCTTGGGCAAATGGATCTTTCTTTATTTCGGATAAAGCCTGATTTCACTGGATGGGTTATGTCAACTCGTAAAATGACAAGTTCTGGAAAAAGGAGAGAATTCGCGCAACTTTCACAATTCACCATTGCATGCTCAGATGGTTGGTGATTGATGTGCAGTCAGCGGCGTCTTCAGGCATGGACCAACTGGGCCCGGGTCCAGGGCCTTGGTCTGAATAGGGGGTCTCGTCTCGTTTTTGATTCAACCGAAATAAAATCATTATTCGAATAATTTTAATGGTCAAATGTTATTTCCGGTTGTATTCTCCAAAAAACTGGGAATTTCGGACGATGTGTGATCTGGCTACATGTGATGACCGTCATCCAAGTAAAGGCCTACCACCATACACCATCATTACTCATGGAGTCATAAGGTTGCAGTTGGTCGAGCCGGTTTGGGCGATTGTGTGTAAGTCATGCACATTTATTTATTTCGGGTTACTTTTTATACGAGTGACAACGTATGTTATGTACTGTCTACTTTTAAGGGTCATAGGTAGGGCCTACATTTGTGTAGGGGCACAGGGTCTACTTTTGGTAGGGGCTCAGAGTCTCAAGAAGTCTTAAGGTGTCCCTGTATGCAGTAAAAGAAAACCGCATTATTGATCCCATCTTCTTTCATCAGGCGGTAAATTTGGTGCGTTACATTTTCAACATATTGTATCCATTCTTAGCAGCTTTAATTGAGTAGAAAAAGACCTATTGTTACTTCTAACAGGATGGCGCAATTGCTCTTGCATTCCACCAAACCATGTGGATCAAATTTACACAATCTTCACTCCTGAGAGAGTTGTAAGTAGAGGTCAGTTTGGTCTCTGCCTTAGCTGACTACCCAGGTCACCTGATTTATCAGCGTGCGATTACTTTTGGTGGGGGATCACTCATCTAAGGTGTGACGAGCTCACGCGTCTTTTCTTCAACATATCCTTTGGGTCCTTTGGGGCCAGAATTAATGACAACTCTTTTCCAACCAAATCGAAGAAGTGAAGCGTGAAAGAAAGATGCAAATTAGGAAGCTTTTAAATATCAGAAGTTAGAGTAAGCGGTATGGCAATTTGAGGAATGTAAACATAATCCGTGGCTCAAGCGTGAAGAAGTTTTGGAAAACGTTATGTGGCAACGAACATAAATCATACGTGATAGAGATCCATTGAGTCAAGGTGCATACCATTACACTCGAGTAATTACAAGGCTTCATCTAAGATTGTTGTGATAGCTACTTCAAACTACAGTAAGGTAGGATTGACTATTTAATATTAGGATCTGTGATAGTATTGAAATTGAGTTTAGGTGAGTCTGTTATTGATAGTGGTCCGGGTTAGGTTAATTCGGTATTATATAAATTGTGTGTTTGCCACCGTAGATTCACTCACATATATTATTATATTCTAATTTGTTGAAGGATTAAGTTAAATATCTTAATAAAGCCATATTAAGATAATGTGTTCTTCCGTTAATCCTACACCTCTAGCTCACGCTGATACTCAAAGAGATGCTCACTCGAGGAGGGGGGAGATATCACAAAGGTATATTAAAACTATCCTCACAGTCTTTAAGAACTGTAGCAGAACATTTCTGATGAGATAGCAGTAATTCCAGAAAGTCTATCTTTGATCTGATTTCCGAAATTTGCTGACCAGGGCCCAAAGGTGCCAAAAAATGAATGATGGTCATTTTCAACATCTGCTATAAGCAGATTAACGAGCTATCTCCTTTCCTTTGAAACCTGGAGCTCTGTTCTCAGGGCTGCTTTACTTTGCCCCAGGGAGTATTAGGATAACTTAATTTTTGATATATATTTTTGAAATAATTGAAACTGTATGGAAGAGAGAATAATTTTTACCGAAATCTCTGGAAAACCAAAATCGAGAGATGAGAAAAACTAGTTCTCGCAAACTTAAGCAAAACGTTTTCGATTAAAAAACAAATCTCCACGAAGTAAATCTTTCTAAAACTAAAGCGAAAATCTTCGTTTCCGTGTGTGAAAGATTTGATACATACTCGGAAAAACAGTTCTCCGCCCCCGTAAATCCATCCCTTAAAAGCTATGAGATTCGGACTCACATTACACACATTCAGATGTGGGAAATGGAGGAATAAAGAGTCCTGTGACGTCGCCATAGCAACCGACAAATGCTCGGAACTCATCAGTAATCTTCGAGTTGAACGGAGAAAGAAAATAAATCCCGAAAATCGGGAACAAAGCAGCGCAAAAAAAGTTGCGCGCGGCTGGAGAAAACGGAATTCACCACAGTCTTTTCTATTTCCCCCTCCTTTTCTCGGGAAATAGAAACCTTCTTCCGTCCGCCATTAAATGCGAATTCCAGAGCTGCGTAAGAAAGCTCCTCCCTTCACTTCAGTTTTTTTATTCATTTATTTTCCCCTTTTCTTTCTTTATTTTATTCCGTTTTAAATCGATCCGGTTGGACCTTTCCAACGCGTCTTCTCCACTCTCAGTTACGGTTGCCTAGTAGCAATCTCAGCCTGGCTCAGTATTTCAGTTCATTCCGATGACAATCTATTCGCGCCATTTTTTATTTTTTTCATTCCATTCTACTTTTCGTTCGTTCCTTCTTTTGTTCCATGAGACCGTCCGTTCGTTCTTCTAAAATGGGATGCGATGAGCAAAAAGACAAACGATAAGGAAACCAGGCAATTTTCGCAGAGATACTGAAAATTTTACGGAGATTCTTTGCTTCGAAAATGGAACGACGTCGTATAAATTAGAAATTCTTTTCCCCTTTTTCGTAGAGGAAGGAGAAGAGTTCTAATATATTTCTCATTAACGATGCAGCACTGTGCTGGTGCCAGCCGAATGGATAGAAAAAGGTAAAAACAGAACCCAATTACCGCCGGTATCTGGGCAGTTGCTAGGCCTCAGAAATTTGAGAACTGAGCTGAAGAACTGAGTGTTATTGTTCTGATAGGAAGGAATTTAATCTTCTCTTGCCCTAGAGTCATTTTAATTTCGGAAGGAAAGGAAATGTGACGTTTATTTTCGTCCTGATTGTATTTCGCGAATATATAATTGGAAGATAGTAAATTTCCCATTGCAGTTGAAATATTAGAAGCGATGTTATTATAATTAGTTTGCATTAAAAATTAAGACTGGTAATTAGTTTCTGTGATATTTTAATTTGAAGTAATAAATAGTATTACGCGTTTAAAACTTAATTGGTTAGGATTTCTAAAGGTAGAGAATCAATGGAAATATGTTTTCACAAAGAAAATTTTGAAGAATACTTATTATTATTAGCAAAAAAGTATATATACTGAGAGTTGTTTTCAATTCATTCTGTTCGCAGTTTTTTTTTTTTTTTTTTTGTATTTCTTAATTGTATATTGAAAGTACCACAAACCTTGGAAATTACTTACGAAAAATATTTTCTTAAAATATATGTATATGTTGATTTTAAATTAATTTGTTTTTAAAATAAATCGCAAAGTAGTCAGAATAGGGAGGTGTATTTTATTGCTAATATTGTCGATAAGAAAATGTATATATTTTAATATTTATTAAAAATTTTATTTCTTTCATTTTCTTCTGATAACGAGACAGTGAAATATGTTTAGTTGTATTATTTCGGTATTATTGTATGTATAGTTTAATTGTATTATTCGGTATTGTATTATTGTATGTAATATTGTATTATTTCGGTTTACACGAAATAATGCAACGGTCCCGACAAACTGCTATATATTTTCATGCATTTTTTTTCTCTGAACGCGAAATAGAAATCGCTTAACACGAAAAGATTTTCCTTTTGGGGATAAAAAAAGATACGGAAAATACCAGCCACAGAGGCGAGGTTTAAAAGGGGAATACTATGAATGTTTCAAATGCTCAATAAAATGTTTGTGAGAGTTCTTTCTTTTTTTTTTTGGACAGTTCAACTATATCATCTGAAGAATTCGTTTCATTAGATGATGATGATAATGTGTATACAGCCCAGACAAAGATGTTTTGGAGTTTATTCAAAGCTCAAAAAATATAATTGATGCAGATTCCGACGAGGGAAATGAAATGAATAATGCAGCTCCTGTTCCCACAAAATGAGGAACATCATGAAAAGCATGAGCAGTTATTTAGATGCTCATTCGAATGGTGAAATGAATAACAAAATGGACGACATCGAACGATTTGTTGACAATTTGATTCGGAAAAAGACAACGCGAAGGAAAATACAGATTATTTTCCCAAAACTCAGTAAATGTTTCGCTTTTTTAAAAAAAAACTTGAAAATTTTGTAATAAATTTCAGTAAGTTCTTGTGAAGGATTGTGTTTCATGAATTTTTATTAATTAAATGTATGCATACATTTTTGCAATTAAAATGGATAACTATAAGGATTTTCTTTTTTTTTTTCGAAATATACTTTAAAACGAAAAAAATGTTTTAGTCTCCTCTCAGTTACGTATTAAATGATTTTCAATTATTTGAATAATATGTAGTTAATCTGATTAAAAAATAAGACTTTTGACCCACTGACAAAAAGAGGAAGGGGCAGATGAAAGGGAGATGCGAAATCCCACAGTAAAAAAGATGAACTAAGAAATTTATGAACCAAAAGAAGACAGAAAACAATGATTACTTAAAAAATCACGATTTACAGTTATTAATTTTTTCAAAGGATTAAAATGCCTAAAAATGAAAAGAAGCATCGGATTCATAATAGCGAGTAGGTGCTAAATTATATATGAGAGAATCAAAATTTTTAAAAATTAAATTTTCTATTAAGGTATCCGACTACGATCGGAACCGTGATTTGCAATAGCGCATTAATGGATAATTTTCATGATATTTAGTTGTCACTAAGATTAGAATATATGCATAAAATTGGTTTAAGGACATTTTGACAAAAAAATTTATTTAGATACAACATTTTGGCAAAAAAATAACTTAGAATAATCTTTTTTCCAAATGTTCTCCTTTAGTGAAAAATGCTTCTATTAGAATAATATTTTGTCTGTATATAGCTCAGACCTCTGTTCAGAGGCTCAACTAGAAGTTTTGAAATATATAACTTAGAAGTGGGTTTATTCATATTTTACGACAACAGAGGGGAGCAATTTTAAGAAAAAAACGCCAATAATTATTTCAATTGGTGGTAACTCTGAAAATAATCTCAATTTTTCAAAAATTCTAGTTGAGCCTCTGTAGAGAGGTCTGAGCTATATACAGGCAAAATATTACTATAATAGAACTATTTTTCACAAAAGGAGAACATTTGGAAAAAACATTATTCTAAGTTAATGTTTCGCCAAAATATTATATTTAAATAAATTTTTTTCGTCAAAATGTCCTTAAAACAATTTTATGCATGTATTCTAATCTGAGTGACACTAAATATCATGAAAATTATCCATTTATGCGCTTTTTTAAAATCACGGTTCCGATCGCAGTCGGATACCTTAAGTTTTTAATTTGGAAATTAAAGAGAATTGTGGGAAGTGGTGATTATATATGAAAGGATATTAGAAAGTATAAGAAGAGTATTTTGAATGTAAAACACTCAGTGAAAAGTATTAATCTAAATTTTTACTGGAAAAAATCACACACAACTTATATATATACCTTCTCCTCCAATAAAATAAAATCCTTTCATTTGTTTTAAAGTTTTACAAACGATCCTAAGCAACTTAAAAAATAAGTAGCTTGGGTTAAAAAAAATAGAATCAGATTTTTTTCAAAATATTACGAAATTAATATTGTTTTCAAGATTAAAAACTTTTCATCAGGAAAACCTAAAAAAAATCTTTAAAATAAAAGATTTAAAAGTAATATAAACAAATGTTAGTTCGAAGAATACAAATTTGCTTATGAAAAAGATGTTACAATGAAAGAGCATAAGCATAAAAATGATTACATTATTAAAAAATAATCTATAAAGAAGTATAAAATAAGGAAATATTATTAATTGAACAGAATATTTGACTCGGGAAAAAACAATATTAAAAAGACTTAAGAAAGAATAATAAATTTTCAAACGGAAAAAAAAATCATTATTTTATCTTAATTAACCTTCATTAAAATAGAAAAACCGCGACGAAAAATGCAGTTTTCTTTTTTTCCAGTTATTTTTATTATATTTGGCAACAAGTTAAGTAAATTCGATGCTAAAACCTGGTTAATTTAATTTGTCGAAAATATCGTTTTTCATCTACTAAATGCTTAAACAGGAAAGCAACAAAACCAACAGGGGTGCACATAAGGAGAGGGGGGGGGGAGGCACGGGTCCGCAGACCTCCCATCACCTTTGATTTTTTTCGATTGATTAAAATCAGGGGCATTGCTACCACAGTATCAATGATACGGGGTCCCCGAGCCACAAGGTGCCAACATGTGTAAGTAAAAAATCGTTAAGGGCCACCAAAAATGATACACGGCACATTCAGAACTAGCTAAGCCTATTATTATAATCCTATGTATATGGTACGTAAAATTTAACTTGGTATTTGTTATTAAGAATTTATTTTATTAATTAATGCAAATTATTTATTCAATAATTTATTTTTTATTGTTTTTGGTTTCCGACAATCGACAAAATCAAAAGAATATGTTTGGCGGGATATTGGGGTATGCAACGCAAAAGATGGAATTTCGACCCTGGACCCATCTCACCCCCTAAGAAAAATTCCTGTGTGCGCCACTGAAAACGGACAACAATAAGAAAATTTCGTTCTTTACTTTATTTTATACGAAAATTTATTTAATTAAAATACAATTTTGGAAAACTTTTAAAGTCTAGAAGAATCTCTATAAATATAATGCAACTAAAAATTAACATTGACAAATAGTCATCTAGATAGGTTCTACAGAAGACCGCAAAGTAGTTCTTGAAGCTTAACATTTAAGGAATTAAAATAAAATATCAATACACATTTCATTGAAAAAAAGCAATAAAAATAAATAGCGTAGAATATGTTAAAGCATGCATGTTTTACTTTTTCTCCGCAACTGGTTGAAAGGAATTGCCTTTATAAAAGCAATACTTTTTTCTCGAATAAACTTAATAAAATATACTTGCGTAGAAAATTCACCCGACAAAATTTTTCTGCATTTATTCAATATTCAAAATGAGGAACTTCAAAAGTGGTATTTTAAACCTTATTTCTGTCGTTTCTTTCTTTCTTTTTTATTTCCAGATGTTTGGATTTTATTTTGTTTTTTTCGAAGATTTATTTTTTATATCTTTGAATTTTTCTTTCGTGAGGATACAGATTATTATTCGTGGATTCGTAAATGAAAACAACGCTTATATGAAACAATTCCATAATTTTCGGAATAGAAGTCTGAATTTTCATAGATTCAAGTGTATGCTACACGCAGGCATAGGATTATTTCAATTAATTCCTGTACTCAACTTAAAAAAGCTTTGTTGGTTTATTAACTGTTTCGTAATTCAAATTTACCGTTGATAACAAAATTCTTCTAAAAGGCTCATTTTTACAATTTGTGAAACAAATTTAATGAATTTTTTTTTATTTATCAATAAATTTTCAACAAATCTTTCTCTTTAAAAAATCTATTAATTTTTATAAAAAAAAATTTCTTTGTATTTTTTTAAAAAAAATTAGTTAAAAACTTTTTAATTTCCCAATAAAATTATTATAAATAAAAGAATATCAGGGAACAACAAAAAATAATACGGTAACAGTTCTATTTTCTGCTAACGATATTATATTAACAATATTAAAAAGAACTATTTCAACCGTTAATTCGAATATAATTTCATTCACATTTTGTAATGATGGAATGCATATTGCCTGAAAATTTATGTAAGTTTACTGTTTTTTTTAACTAATACTTTATCCTGTGTTTGAGAAATACAACTATTAATTTCATTTTTCAATAAAAAATATCTCGAATTTTTCTTAACAAATGATAATTTTAAGAAATTCATTTCCCGAAAAATTTTATTTACCACAGTCTGAATTTGATGTCTTTAATACATAGTCATACTAAAGGTCAACTAAAAGTATGAAATCAGTATAATATCAACAGGATGTAACAAAACAATTTCTATAGAAAAGAAAGATCCAGGATACATTTCTTACATATTTCATTGTTTAAAGTGTTTACTTTGATCTTTCAGAACATAAAAGTAATTACAATTTGACGGCTATAGTTGACGTCAGTGACAGGATTTTATCTAGAAAGAAAGGGAAAAAAAGAAACACAGTTTCTAATTTATATTTCAACATTCAAGGATGTTTTTGCCCATTTACAGAGGAAATCATATTCTTCCCTTCAACATGGCAACGACTTTCAGTATATTTTGCAGTGTTGTAAATGTAGGAATTTTTCACATGAATTAGAAATTATATCTTCTGATTTTGTTTAAAATGATATGAGATCGAGAATGGTCCTGAAAGAGGAAATCAATAGGAATTTTCTATGCTATTTAAGACTAATTTTAAAGAAATTTTAATACCCAGAATTTTTAGATAGCTTTTTATACCCTTAGGAATAATAATAATAAAAGAACATATTTGCTATTACAGTGGGTGATCGGTTAACGAACATAATCCGTTCCAAGACTATGTTCGCTATCCGAATTGTTCGTTAACCGATCATCGATTCACTATAGAATACTATGTGAAATCGATTAATTCGTTCTGGAGACCCTAAAAATTAAAATTTTAAAAAATGTATAATTTCTTAGTAAGTTTTTTAAAAAAATAATACATACATATAGTCTTGCATATTAATCAGTTCTTTTCATTTTTTTGCTTATGGGGCGTTGAAGAACATGTCCAATGTCGATTGCTTTTCTCTCTTTTTTTCAGGATTTTCCGGAAGTAATTAATAGCATTGTCGTGGTAAAAATCCCCAACCCTACTGACATCAGCTTGGTTTGGGTGCCATTCTAAGACCATTTGCTCTGACAGCATCCCACTTTTTAAAAAGATCTTTAATGGCAGATCTCGGCATTGGTCCTCTTTCGTTTTCCTCTTGTTCAGAAGGAGACACATTTCGTTGTGTTTCTTGGTGTTCTTCATTCAAAATTTCTTGGAGTTCTTCTATCGTCAGTTCATCTTCATGTCCCATTATGAGCTCTTCTATGTCATCCTCGTTCACCTTCAATTCCTGATCTTTAGCAGTTGTCAAAATTTCATCCATAATTTAAGGGGTGTCTCCCTGATCACCTCTGAATATGTGTTCGTTGTCCAAACACAAAAAATTCTTTCTTGAAAGTGTTCGTTATCCGAACACAAAAATCTTTCGTGAAAGTGTTCGTTAACCGATCACCCACTGTACTTTTACATAAGTGAAATTACTTTTATAAGCCTTTAGTAACATAGAAATTGTCAATTATAAATTTGAAAAAGTTACTTATTTGGGAACGGAGATAAATATTTAAAAAGAGATGCCCCCAGAAATTTATAAAATAATCATTGCTGCAAACAGATGCTTTTATGCCCTGAAGAGTTATTTAAAATCTAGCTTTCTCAAATTAAAAACTAAATTGCTTCCTCACAAAAGTATAAGATATGTCCGGACTTATGCATCAGAGACTTGGGCATTGACTTTACGTGATAAGGAAGCTTTGGGAATTTCCGAGAGAAAGATTTTACTTTGAATTCTTGGTGGAGTCCTAGTAAATGGATCATGGAGAAGAAGATATAACTTAGAACTCTATAGAATTCACAAACAACCTGATGTAAAATTCGTCAAATTACACAGATTTAAAATGGGCTGATTATTTGGCTAGAATGAATGAAGATCGTTGCTGCAAGAAAATCTTTCTGGCGAAGTCTATGGGAAATATAACTCAGGGCATATATCAGGGAAATATAACTCCCACTAAGATGGATTGATTGTATCGAAAAAGATATTAAAGGTTAAAAACTGGGAAACGGTTGCTAAAAGAATAGATGCCAGGAGACTTCTGTAGAAGGCCAGGGTCTATCCAGGGCTGTAGAGCCATTGAAGAAGCCTTTACTAAGATATTCTCATAAGTGTGTTATGTTCATTATTTCATAATTATATTCTTTCATCACCATTATTGTATTTCGCCGAATAATTTTCTCTTGTCTCATGCATCGAATTTAAAAGAATCTATATATTAATGGAAAAAAATTGATAAAAACTTATATTTACTTTTTTTTGTAATTCTATTTACTAAAGTTTGGTTAGGTAACTATAAATAATTTTAATATTATAATTATTCATGTCAATGGAATGATTTTTTTTGCAAAATATTTCAGATTTTAATTGAATATAACACAGTTAAAAGTCCAATTTAAGAAGAATTTAAACAGATTCGATTTATTTCAGAAATTCTAAATATTTGACAATAAAAGATCGATTTTATTTTTTCCATGCTTACTTTTTAATTAATTCCTCTTAATTTAATGTATTAATACAATAAGAGTTTAAATTTAATTCGTGATAGACTAACTTTAATTTATATGTTAAAATTCGTTTGAATGCCTTTTCAATAACAAATATGAAAACTACTTATTAACGTACAAGATGATTTTTTAAAAAATAAGAATTATAAATGTACTTACGGTTAAAAATCGGTACCACTAATATTTGTTGTCACTTGTTGAGGAAAAGAGGTCCGGAAAAAGAGAATGAAAGGTGGAAACGACAACCTAAAACTGAAATAAAATAAATAATGTAGTATAATGTTTTTCATAATTCTTTACGTATTAGTACAATATCTATATTCCCAAAATCTCTCAATTTCAATTCTAATACATTTTCTGAATTTACATCACACAGCCATAAATTAAACATATTTCATTTGTTTTAATATTTGTTAGTTAAGATTTAAGTTTTCATTGCTACTCTTTGTACAATAATGATTCAAATGCGCATGATTATAGTATTTATTTAAATAATATTTTTATTTAATAACCCCAAGGGGATAAGAACGAAATAATAATAATAATTCAAAATAAATTTTATTTCCAAATATGAATTACAGTAGATAGAAGATATATATCGAAGTAAATTTTTTTTGTTTTTTTAAATAAAAATACCCATTTATTTTATTTTGAATTACTTTTAGATAAATGTTTTTTCATTGTACACCCAATTCTCTGTTAATATACGATTTTCTTTAAAAATTTTAGAAAAACAATTTTATTTTATTTTCACTCGGTTTATCTGATGTAATAAAACCAATTGTGTAGCTATGAGAGAGGGATATGGGTGTTGTAACCCCCTACCCCATAAAAATTGTCGTCAAATGAAATTTTAAGCAGAGATTATATATCTAGTAAAATAAAATTCTTTTTTTATACTTCTTTTTCCGATACAATTAACATTCGAAATTCATATAAACATTCTTATCATTTTGAAAATAAACAATGAAATTAATTTTGGAATACGAGGAAGTGGGAGGACCCCCAGTCAATAAAAAATTTCTCGCTACGTCCCTTAATGTAGTCGATTAGAATTCAAGAGTAAAACTTTTTTTTTCGTACTATACGTGTCCCTTATTTCCCAAACCCTTGACGCAATTTGTTAGTAACTCTTTGTCGTTTTTCTTTTATTTTGAGTGTTGAGAAATCTTCGAAATATAACTTCATTTTACACATATACATGTTTTTACTTATTTAAAATCTGCGTTTTAAGATAAGCCTTAAAATTAATAAGTGCCATTTGAAGTTTGAAATGAATACAAATTTTAAAAAAATTGCACCAATGCAAATTTTACCGGAAATTTATTAATATTACGATAAATCAGTGGTATACAACCGATATGTATTTGTGTGTCATATTTCGCATTAGATTTTATTACAGGCTCAACAAGTGCAGCTTATGTGTAATTTTTATAATATAAATGCATATGTAAAATCACACGACTCTAATACAGAACTTTAATTATGATTGTATGATTTTTTTGTTCTGATTTTTAAGGATCTACAACATTCTATCTTACAACATTCTATCTTTTTTTCCTTAGACGTGTGTGTTCCTTAGACATCTTTTTCATACGTATTCTTTGGTATGTATCTGTTGCGTAAAAAATAAAAATGTACCGGAAAATACGGCGTACAGCGTGCACATTTAACACAAAAAATAAGATCCAAATTTACGAGTGCGCGTTATACACTGGATAGAAAAATGAGAGCTTTAAAAAATTTACTGTTTCTTAAAAGAAATGACATCCCTTATGAACTTAAAGCGTTGTAGTTTTAGAAGTATACTATTTTTTTTCAAAAGCTCGGAATAATACCTGGAATAAATTATTTTCAAACAACAAGAGCATTGCACACAGCTTCGTCGTAAAAAAGGGGATGTGCGTTATTCAGCGAATATACCAAAAAACTAAAAATTGCCGCTTGAAAGTACTGGTGAGCGTTATACGTCGGATTAAGATACACAGTTACTTAAAATCATAAATCTTTCTAGAATCAAAAATATAGTGCGTTCGTTAAAAATAAAAATAAAAACCTTAGGAGCAATTACCTTAAAGTACTTTATCAGCAATAGTCATTTTAGATTACACAATTCATAATTTTAATAATATGTACATACAAATAACTACATATTATTATTACTATCTACATATACTACAAGTGTTATTCTCACACATTACTGCTTAATTAAATAATACTAATACGCATTGTTATTTTATGTTATTACTGAATCATAAAACAGCAATTAATAAAAACAATTGCATCACATTTCGAAATTTTAAGAGGATTAACACGAGCATTATATAAGATTAATTAAACAAAAAAGCAAAGGAATTGAAATAACGTTTGCTTAACTGGTACGCCAGATTCCGTTAATTAAATTAACTTAAAAGCTTAGCAAATACATTAATACTAATTAAACTATAATCATAAAACAATTAAAATAAAGCACGCTTGATTTAAGCATCGTGTGCTTCGAAGTAGTCATTGAATTAATTCGTCATTAGTTTAATACTTCGTTCTCTCATTAAGAGAATCCAGGAGCCGATCTCGTTTCGCTAATATTCTCGTTCTCACTCATTAAGCTCCTTCTTAAAGAACTTATATTTCAATTAAAATCAAATGAGAAATTAATAATTTAATGGAGAGAAAAATTATAATTGGGATGTATAAAAGAAAAATATATAAAAAAAGAGAGATTATGTGACACATTGTTCATTAGTAAAAAAAAAAAAAAAAAAGAATTTGGTTAGAAAGAATTGGTTTTTATTTCTAATGAATAATTTCTTTAACAATTAAAGGATTTATATTCATTAATTTTCACTCGTATGAGGTGGGATTCTAAAATTTATGAAGGGTTGTTTCGAATCAAAGCGTCATTGCAGAAAATGATGCTTTTCAGCTCTCTTAATACAATAAAGGTACAAAATTCTCATTCGAAAATTAATTTGAATTGTTTCCGTGGAGCACACAAGAGAGGTGTCCTAGGAGCCCAGACACCCCCCCTTCCTCCGTAGCCCTTGATTTTTTTTTCGATTGGTTATAATCTTATGTATATATTACGTAAAATTTAATTATGTATTTGTTATTAATAATTAATTTTATTAATTAATGCTGATTATTTATTGAATAATTAGTTTTTTATTGTTTTTGTTCCCGAAAATCGACAAAATCAAAAGAATATGTTGGGCGGCGTATTGGAGCATGATACCAAAATGGTAGACCCCTGGATGACCCCCTTGAAAAACTTTTGTGTGCGTTAATGAATAGTTTTATTTGCTTTTTTTTTCTTTTCCCTTCTCTTAAAGGATATTACAATTTTCCTTTTTAGAAAAATTAGCTCAGAAAATTGGCAATCAAAAATCAGCCATAAAGATGGAGAGAGAGAGAGAGAAACAATTGCTTCTTTTTTTTTATTTGATAATATTGATTTTTTTAAGCTTGGGAACATGAAAAATGTTACTAATTGTATTGATGGAATCCAAAAAGAAAAATCCAAATATAGTAAATTTTATAAACAGTTTTAAAAGCATAATAAAGCGAAATACTTAATTAAGTTGAAAAGTTTTTCGAAAAGCTTATAACTTAAAATCCTTTACTTTATACAAGCTGGTATACCCGTTCTTCGCACGGGTGAATTGAAAAATTGAACAACACAGATTGAAGGATAAAGAAGTTTTTAATGAGTTAATTTTACGTGAATTTCAAATTAAACAAAAAAAAAAGCTTTTTTGCATATCTCAGCTAAACAAAAACAAAAAAAACCCCACCTTTGTTAAATTTTAAGTATGTAGATCAAATAGTTGATAAAAAGGATTTTTTTATTTATAACTCCCCGTAACACTCTTGAGGGTCGATTTTTGAAAATACCTCCCTAAGCTGATCTCTGCTCAGCAAAAGTAACACATTCTTAAAAGTTTTGTGTAATGAACGCTTCAAATCGTGTAAATAATTTATATCTGAAAGTGTAATACATTAATATTACTTTCTGTTGTATTTATTTTATGTTAAAATTGTAATATTCGCAAGCAACGCCGTTTCTTTAATTATAATAGCGATTCAATTAAAAACATAGCGAAATGTTAACGACAGAGTCAAGTTGGCAAATGTCTAGTTACTTCCATAGCTTGAGCTTTATTAGAGTTTTGTAAGGCCCGCCGTGTAGGGGAGCGATGCACGTTAATACTTTATCCACCGCATTTCATACAATAATTTTTTTTTGCATCACTACATTAAAAATTAAGGGACATACATAAACAAAATATTCCACTTTGGGAAATTTAATTCGTTAGAGCTAATAAATTAATTGAAGATATTCCATTGTAAAATTAATTATATACACCGTTCACTTAAAATAAAAAGTCAAATCGTTTTCTAAGGTCTTCATTAACATACAAAAACATAAGACACATAACTTTTGACATAAACTATTTTTTCAGGACAAAAATAATAATATTTGCAATCCGCTGAAAACGCCGTCTACTACAAAACTATTCGCCTTCCCCGCTAAAATACTCACCATAGAACCCGGGCTGCCATATATCATGGAAGAGTGGATTTCAAAGAATATTCCTGCTAAGTATTGGTAGAATATTCTTTCTAAGTTGGTGTGGTAGTTAGGAGAAGGGGGTGTTGGTCAGGTGTCGTCCACGTCACTTGACCATGGTTCAAAAATACGTGGTCCGTTGCCAGAAGCCCTCGTGTAGCTGAACAGTACGACGTTAATATTCACTCAATCACTCCAAAAAATACAGTACAGTAGTTATAATTATTTTTATACTTAAAAGTGCAATATCCACCTATTCAATAAAAATTATAGCATTATAATTTACTACTAACCACAAACAAATTCTGAAAATTTGTCCGAATGATGTAGTGTGAAAGAGAAAATTTATTTACTTTAAGTACCAGAACCGATAAAAACATTTATTTTGAAAAAAGATCAATTTCTTACTACCAAATGTGCATAATAAAATCATTAAAAAAACACTCAAATAAAGAGAGATTTATAACAACCTCTCCCTTCAAAATTTAGTTTTATTCTGAAATAAAAAAAAATAGGGATTATGCTGATCACAGGAATTAATTAGAAGCGAGAGCTTTGCGTAGCCAAAACAAAAAGGATTTCTTCACAAACAAAAGATAGATATATGCTGTCGTGGGCTTTTTTGCATCGCATGCCAGAATTGCTGGCAGATGGCAGAATTTTTTCCTACTTACTTGACAAATATCGTTATATTTTGCACACTTCACACAATAACTTTATAAATTATAGCCTATCCCAGGGATGGCGAACTTTTATGGAACAACGTGCCATTTTTTCTAAAAAAGTGTTTAATGAGGTATAGACGTGCCGTCAAATAATTTTGACTTTGATTATTGAGAAAATAATAAAACTAAATACTAATAACACAGAACTCTTTATTTGCTACGAAAAAAATACCCTTTGCACTGTATAGTTGTAAATGTTTTAGTTCTGCGTGTTATTCAAAGTAATGTAACATTAGTGTGAGTTCTGTTGTTGCAGATTGGATGACAAAACACTTACATTTGGATTGTAAGATGTTACTGTTAGTAGAATGCATGCATAATTGGAGCCATCTGCCAATCGGATTTTAAGTAATTAATTATTTTTGCTGTGGTTCGCGTTTTTGACGAGAGGTTTTGCTATTTGTTTCAAAATGCCGTTTTACGTACGATGTTCTGCATACCACAATTCCAGAACATAAAACACATACCGCTTTTGTCGTCATTACTAATAATGCCATATTCCTAGTTTCATCAAATTTGATATTCTCTTTTACTATCTTGCCCTTTTTATTCCTATGCTGAACTAACCATGTTAAATAACGCTTAAAAATCGTAAATATAACACAAATAAACTTTAAAATACGTTTGATACAATTAAATTGAATATGCTATACGTAGACAAACTTTGCATCATAAGCAATTGTATTCCACGACGTAACTAAGGAAAACAATAACAAACGAGTGTGCTCTCACCGCACCGCGACAGATCACTCGCGTAAGTTCGTAATATTTCATGGTGAACTTTGTTATTTTGAAATAAAATGCAAACCATTTTGATCACTGGCGTGCCCAAAATATTGTGTCGCGTGCCACGAATGGCACGTGTGCCAGTGGTTCGCCATCCCTGGCCTATACTATAAATTATAGCCTATGTGTTATTCTAATGTATAAGCTATATTACTGTAAAGTTTCATTAAAATCCATTCATTTGTTTTTGCGTGAAAGACGACCAAACATCCTCACAAACTTTCGCATTTATGATATATATCTAGATTACATCCCTTTCATTATTCCATATGAATAATGTATATAATCGCAATTTACAAAACTTAATTTCTGATATTCTGTGATATATTTGCGTGTAGTGCAAAAGTTTGGAAAGTGGTATATCTGCTCAAGTGTCGTCCTTGTTACATAAATATGTTAAAAAAATTACGATGTCCATCACAACAATAGCCCTCGAATTGCTTTGTATTAGTTGTTAATAAATAATCATCATTGTGAGAATAGATAATTTAAGATAAATTAATATTTTAGTACTATTAACTAGTCTTACCAAATATCAAATTTTATTTCATGAAACTAGTTTTTTTTTAACTTGAAATTTGCACGTTTTAAAATTTTTTTTGACATTCAAATATAGTAAATCAAAATTTAAATTTATTTTAATTAAAATATGTAACTATAATGAACTTACAGCGGTATGAAAATGATTGTCAGCATGAGAATTGCGTTGATGCTTTCATACGTAAAATTTAATAATTCAATTCATAACATGAAACTTTATATTCATAATTTTTATTCTTATCGCAAAAATTTAAAGAATTTCAATTCAATGTCTCATCATGCGGTATATAATAGCTAATATTTTACTAATACATTCTTTTGTTTAACTTTATTCTGAGTTTTAAAAAGTACACTGCACACTAAAATAAAAAAAATTATGCCAATGAGGCAACGGAAATATTTCAGTAGAGTAAATCAGTTCACAATAATTATATTTTAAGTGTAAACTATCTATATAATATGTTTTTGGAAAAAGAAAAGTGCAATAATTTATAAAGAAAAAGAACATTTCAGAAAGCAGTATGATTATGTGAATACAAGCAGTTTTCTTCTTTCTTTTTTCAAAAGAATGTTGAAATACTATACGATTTGTTTCTCACAAATTGGTCCCATAATAGACGAGTTACTCCATTGTTTTTTTAAAGTTACTTTAATTTATAGCTATTATAAACCACGGGCGGTCAAATATTAGACCTATGATTTTAAAGGGTGCTTAAGATTTTAAAAAAAAGTTGAAGCATTGTAGTTAAATATTAACCAGTTATGACTTCCACAGATAATTTATAAATATTGTATATTTGGAGGGCAACCTTCAAAATAGTTGAGGTTCAAGGTCAAATTTTTTACCACCCATGAGATTTACAATATTTACTATAATTCTACAATCGAAACTGCCTATTCTTGCATCAAGAACATTTTTTATATGGTGAAGGCAACCCACATTATATAAGCAAATAAATATTAGTATCCCGGACAAACAGCAAAAGTTAAAGAAATTAGAAATCTCCCCAATAAAAAAAAAGAGTTAAAACATCCTCATTTTACGCAATCACAGGAAACAAATCTAATTTATTTCTTTTGATTTTACAAGCAGATCGACAAGACCTGCCAGCATCTTAAGTTGACAACTCCTGTGACTTGAACAGTTTGTTCGAAGCTTCAGAATGCAACCACGTAGTCTATGTCTAGACGAAGAAGACGTGCTTTGGTTGATAAAAGTGTGATTTTACGCTCACATGAGTTTTGTTTACTTAATTCAAATACATGTCATTTGCCTCTCGCTCTCTTTGTTCTCAGAGGGAGATAGTCCGCAGCTCTGGAGGAAATACGTGACTATGCCTGAGCCATTCTGATATCGAATTTTGCATAACGTGTAAGATGGAAAAATTTTCAACGTATGAGAATCATTGCATGAAAGAAATCCTTATATGAAGAAATGGAATCTGATTGCAAAAATAATTAAATTGTTTTTTCTGATTTGTTTTAGACAAGGTGGAAGTGTTTGCGGCAAAGTCAATCCAATTTTGAAGACAAGAAAATTATTTGCTTCATGACAGTGAGGAAATATTTTTTAAAAAAAACCCTTTTCATTGTAGTTTTAGTTAATATAGATACCAGCTCTAATTCGTTGAGCTCTTACTTCGTTGGTCTGCCTTTCATCATTCGATTAATTGATTAGATAAAAATTGTGAAAAACATCTTTAGAGTTTAATTTTACTTTTTATAAAATAACGCACAGTTTTCGAAGTATTATTTCGTTGTCTAAATGCAGGTAGTTTTTACAGTTTTATAATATTATTTTGGTTGCATCCAATTTTTACCCACATCTTTATTTATCGCCAACTCTTGGCGAACTATTCCTCTCATATTCGATAAAAGTTTTAATACGAAAAAATGAGCTGCTGCCACAATTTGTTTTTATTCTACGTCAAAGGTATGGGCTAAAACGGAATTTTACCAACATTTTGTAATGTTTTATTTACACTTTTATAAAGGGTCAAATTCATGATGGTCACATATCAATGTATTCACGTGTGCCTGAAAGGCTGAAAAGAGACTTATACGTCTTCTTGTACTACTAAAATCTAGATACAGTTTTAAAATTGATAATTGGGGAAATATGTTCAAGTATTAAGATTCGACAAAAAGTTTTTTAAAATAAAAAGAATCGCATAATACACGTAAATCAAGTGCGTTTTGTTTATTTAAGTGCATCATTATTTTTGACAACTATGTACTTTTTAAAAGAAAGTTTTTCTGAACAGCAAAAGTTTGCAATAGTGGGACGATATAACTGTTAGACTGGAAACACTTAATTGTATTGATTATTAAACTATGAATTCACACGATTTTATTAACTGATAAGGAAACACGCGATTACATTTATCATGTGACTACGACATCATAGGAATTCAGCCCATAATAACTATTTCTGTAACTGTAATTCGAGAAAAAAAAGGGCGGGGGGAAATCATCCTAAAAAGAATAATTATTATTCTCATTCATAACTATGCCATTAACAATAATGTTATTAATTAATATTGTCAAATGATTTTGAACTACCTCCTTTACTTTTTGGAATTATTGATTGTTAATTTAATGTTCGTTAGAAATTCGCATCAAGATAGTTCATAATTAAGTTTCATTCGGACTTAAATGTATTCGTACGTGGTTAATTTGTAATGAGTTAAAAATAATAACTTCGGTTTAGTCATGTTACCTATAATACACATGTGTCTTCAATTAATACAAAAGAATGGCAACCCCCATAAAAGACTTTCTTTAAAAGAAAGCGAAATGATATGATAGTTTGCCTCAGATAAACATATTCTGACATAAGTATAGTTTTAAGATCGATATATATAGTAATATCACAATCCATCACCAGTAAAAGATACAACTTAATAACAAATCAAGACATTTTTATAAACAAGACATTATTTTCAACGAATCATAGAAATAAAATAAAGGGAAAAAATTCTATGCCAAACAAAGAAAGCAAAACTGATTGTGAATCAACATGATATCTGGATTAAATAAACAAATCATTAAAACATGATAGTGCTATCTTGAAATACTAAAGCGTTTTTTTTTTGAATACCCCAAGGCTAAAAGAAAACTTACTAATTAAATTAGATGAAGATTTTTTTTGATTAAATAAACAATGAACAGAAAGATCTATTCATAATCGAGATCACCAAATTCTAAATAAAGGCGTACAGACACATTTTTTTTTGGAATTGGTCCTTCCTTGACCGCAGTCGTATCAGTTTGCATTTGTAATAAACCTTATGTACTGGCATGAGTTTTTAAACCTACAAAGCAAGGGCATGCACGTATTCCTTACCCGAAATATTGAAATTTAAAAGAATCACAACATTAAGAAATTAAGTTTCAAAAAAGTTAAGACAATATCCTCTATTTCGACATAATTATTTTACTAGCGAAAGCTTCAACCAGAAATCCATTGTTTTTTACATGTTTTTTTGTGTGAACATTTATCTTAGTCTTAACACTGTTTTATACATCTTTAAAATTAGTTAGTTCACTATTATTTACTCAGCCAAACTAAAGCAACCATAAATAAATACATAAATTTTATTTTTAATTCTTTGCAGTTATTAATACACTGCTGTTTGTAAAAAAATGCAACACCTTGAAGGAATCATCAGAATTAAATGAACATTGCAGCAAATATCAAGTATATTATGTTACGTAAAATAGTAAAATTCCAGAGCCACCGCGCATGCGTGGCATGCGCAGCTTCCTCTGAACTGATGCTGAAAGCGTATAAATATCTGTTAGTGGGAAACGTTCAGTGAGACCTAAGTATGCCTCCACAACGAAATAAGGAGAAATTCCAACAACTTACGGAGTTTGAACGTGGTAGGATTATCGGCCTTCGAAAAGGAGGATTTTCCTATCGCGCAACAGGAGCTCGTGTGCAGCGGAACAGTTTAATGCGAGGGCGAGTTTGACGCGACGCGAGTGCGAATGATGCGAGTTTGGGAGTAGTAGACCGACGAGCACCGAACAACTAGACAAACTGGCAGTGGACGATGAAAGGTGACGTCAGCATGCGACGATCGACCCTTGCTCCACATGGCAGTGAATGACCGGACAGCTTCCTCCAGACAGTTGGCAGCACGTTGGTCTACTTCTACAGGTGTACTAATGTCGGCTTCATCAATTCGTTGACGTCGCTTCACCGTGGATTGCGTGCAAGGGCGCCTTTATACAGGATCCCCTTCACGGCAAAACATTGACGGCTACGTCTACAATGAGCACAGAGCCTGTTTTGCTGATTGGCACCAAGTTGTCTTTTCAAATGAATCACGCTTCAATTTGTGGGACCATGATGGCCGCATTCATGTTAGACGCTATGCCGGTGAACGCTGCCTTCCAGAGTGCGTTAAAGAGCGACATAGTGGCCTAACACCCGGAGTTATGGTTTGGGATGCGATTTCGTATCATGGACGATCCAATTTCCTACGAATTGTAGGTAATCTCAATAGCAACAGGTACGTCCGTCAAGTGCTACAGCCCAAATTCGTACCCTTCCTTTAAGGCATCCCTGGAGCTATCTTTCAGCAGGATAATGCACGCCCACATGTTGTAAAGACTGTTTGAGTCTTTTGTTCATCCCAACGCATGCAACTTCTCCCTTGGCCTGCTTATTCACCGGATATTTCACCTACTGAGCACGTGTGGGATTTGGTTGGTCGGCGTCTCGCTCGTGATCCGCGTCTTGCAGCTTCAAAAGACGAACTTCTGCTGCGCATACAAGCAATATGGAATTCTCTTCCACAAGCAGACATTCAAAATCTGTTTGACTCCATGACACGTGATATAACAGCACTTATTGCAGCGCGTGGTGGGTTCACCAAATATTGATTTCGGACACTTAATATTGTTTTTTTTCCTTTGAAAATTTCGTCATTTATTTCTACTAATACAAGTCATTTGTGCCTTAAATTTTATTTTAATTCTGATGATTCCTTCATGGTGTTGCATTTTTTACAAACAGCAGTTTATTATTTACATATGTGTGATAAAAATACATGATATTTTTTAAGAATAATTTATATGGAAGAATAGTTACGGTAATTCTCTGGATTTAGACAACATAAAATAAAATAAATAAAAAGAATAAATTTTTTTCGAGGGCCAATGTAAGACTTATAAATATATGCATAAGAATTTTTCATTTCAGAATAGCATTGGCAGTTTTAAAATGTTAAATTTAAAACGAAACCGAGTTTTAAAAAAATATTGAAATCTGAATGATTTAAAAAAAAACAGATAAGAAGAGCAAGTCCTGCATTTGAAATTTATTTGAAATACCCTGGAAGCGGGTTCGGGTTCAGCTATCACGCATTTCGTTTTTCGATTTGTAAAGATTTTGTATAAAATAGGAAACATATTCAAAGCAATATAAATAAAAACGGCAATCCCTTGCTTAATCTGAAAACAACACAAGAAACCGGAATTAATTAGAAAATTGTTTGGTGATCTTGAGACAAAGCACAATAGGTTAACAATTGCTTTAAATTTCTCAGCAATTTGACTATGCAATAATTTCTTGGATTCTGGATTACATAAAGTAATTTATCAATGGATGAATAAAAAAATATTTCCTATTTTAATGAGTGCTTAAGATAATTTTCCCATTGTTAGGATATATTTTAGGAAATTAAAATTATTACTGAGAAAGTAACATATGAATGGTGATACAAATAGTCATGCATAAATATCCTATTTTATAGTGTAAGATAAAAAATATTTAATATGATTTATGAGAATGGGGAAAAATATGTAATAAATATTAGCAATATATAGAAAACAAACTGTTCATTAATAGGAACATATAATGTGCCGATATATTTTTAATAGTAATTTTTTTTGGAGTTTGCAGTTTTAAATAATTCATTAAATCATTTTCATATTATCACAACATCTACTTCTAACTTATTTCGTTTTTCTAAAAAAGTTGAAAATAATCATGAAATTATACAAATAAATCATAATAAAATCATATTTACATCTTTCAAAGTTAGTGTACATTTACTGATCATTCATGTCTGGTTATTGTTTCGAAAAATACACCTTGTATTTTTTACAAAAAATCTTGTGATGAAGAAACACATTCAATATATTGACTCTACTACTTAATACGTAAGTAAAATAACCGAAAGCTAAGTGGTTTAAGCAGTATTATCAAACGTACGTTTAATTAATCTGTTGAAATCTACCAGATTTAGTTGAACTTCGATAAAAATAGTTAATAATAAGTAATATAAAAAAAATCTTTTAAGTCAATTCCTACTTAGATCAATAAAGAAAAATTTTATTTTAGCTACTTTTTATTTAATAGTTACAATTAATATACATATGTACATACATGGAAGAATCGCAGCATTAAGTGGTAATTGATTTTTATTAATTATCATTAAAGTATCGTATTGTTATCCAAAACAATCGTCCAAAACAATTCAGTTCAACTGAATGCTTTAAAACGAGCGAAAAAAAAATCTTTTAAAGTTTTGACACAAGTCGCCAAAAATGATGCCAACGTGGCTGTATTTGTAATTATTTGAATAATTAGTTTTAATCAATTAATTTTTATTAATTATATTGTCATCCAAAATAATCATGCGTATAAAATTTCAGCTCAATTGAGCGCTTTAAAATGTATTTTATTAACGATCGAAAATACATAGATAAATACATAGAAAATACATACATAAATAAATACATAGAGAGTGCGAGCTAATAGTAGAAATTGAAAAAGCAATTCAATTTCTATTTTTTTAAAAAAAATATTAGCAATTTGTATGAATACTAATAATTCAGAAAAGTCTTTGTTGTGAAAATTTTATCAAAACTCTTTAACAAGAACATGTTAGACCCAATCTAATATGTGGTAACACCAAAATATAGAAAAATAGCGAATAATAAACGAATAAGTTAAAAGCAAAAACCGTAACTTTCTTTATCGCGCGAAGAGTAGAATCAGGTGGTCAAGAGTTATGGAGGTCAAATCGATGGCAAATTAATATGGTGTGTCACAGTCCAAATGGTCAGCAGACAACTTAAAGAAGTGGTTGCAACAGGAAAATCGATCTTCCATTGTGAAGTACATGTCAGGATTATATGAAAAATAGGTCAACACGCGGAGCTAATCAATTTAAAGTGTTTTACCACGGATGAGTAAGACTGTCCGTTAATAGATTTGTATTCTTTCATATAATAATAATGGACACACACAAGGAGTATTCAACATATATTGTTCTATCATGAAACGCGCGTGCGTTCTCATGTATTCTTAAATTGTATTTCTGTTGAAGTTTCATAAAAAATTCAAAATATAGTTAATTATTTATACATATTTATTCAAATCAGTGACACGCACAGGAATTTTTCAAAAGGAGGGGGGGAGAAGATCCAGGGTCGAAAGTCCACCATTCGCCAAACATATTCTTTTGATATTATAGACTGTCCAAAACAAAAAATAGTACAAAATAAATTATTAAATAAATAAAAAATTAGCATTGATTAATAAAATAGCTTTTTAATAACAAATACTTGATTAAATTTTACGCACTCTATAAATAGGATACTATAATCAATCGAAAAAAAAATCCAAGGGTTACGGGGGGCGGACCGTGGATCCCCATAACCCTTGATAACCCTTTTCTTGTGTGCGCCACCGGTTCAAGTTGATGTACATTAATTTTGATTATTTGAAAATTCATGAAGATTTTTAAATTGATTTATGGATTTGTACTCTTGTAAGAAAATATTTTCAAAAAGTGACGAGAAACGAAACTTTTCAGAAAAATATTATCAGAAATAAATCACAAATCTTGTGTCACAATAAATCTTGAGTCACAAATTACTACAAAGCATCTTCAGAAGAACAAATTACTCAATTTATTTTCTTTAATTTGTGTTGAATACGTATGTAAGAGGAATACAAATATAACTAGTCATGCCTTAAGTTCTGAAATAAATTTTGAGATCGTCTACTGTGATTCAAAGGCAGCAGACGATTTTAAATTTCATCGTTAGAGATGGTCGGCAACATTTTTTAGTTAATTGTTGTCCTTTGTGCATGTTGTTCTAAATTAGTCAGAGCTCTAATACTTTAAACAGAAATGTACAGTAGATCTCTGCATCAAAAAAAAAAGTAGAGCACATCAGAGATTTTTAAGGCTCTTAAGCCTTTAGACATCAAAAGATTATTAATCTATCGAACCAATAAGGTATTTTCTAAGACCAACAGCGTAACCGATCGTAGTTGATCCGTACATGGCAACTCGTCAAAGCAGTCAAGATGAGAACTTGTCAAATTCCTTGTTGAAAGGAGATTCTTCTTGCTCAACAGGTGAAGGTATCAAAACGAACAATGTGTCACATAGAATACGGAGGCCTCAGAGCAAGAAATTGTAAACAAACTGACCAATTACTTACAAAGGAATTAAAGCACCAGGGGTACCATTAAAAGCAAAAGCACTGTTGCGATGGACCGCTCATAACAGCCACAGACGAATTCTTTTTACCAACAAGGAAATTTTTAAATATAAGAAACTTTCAACTATATATACATATATATATATATATATATATATATATATATATATATATATATATATATATATATATATATATATATATACACTCTGTCGCAAAAAAATATATGCACCCAGAAGAAATCAAGCTACAATCACGAAACTCGGCAAGAATGTAGTCTGGTAAGAGATATGCAAATGATTAAAATTTCGAAGCCAATGAGACAAGGCTAAGTGTGCTATGCGCATATTAGTTGCGCAAATGGGAGAGTTTAAAAGCATGAGTACGAGCGCCTTACGGCTATCCAAACGAATCTGATGACTTTGATAGACGCTATTGAGACTTAGGATGCCTCTAAGACGTAACCGGCGGCAGTACGAGCAGCTGACGGACTTTGATAGGGGCCGTATAATAGGCCTCAGAGAAAGCAGGTTGGTCGAATAGACCTATCGGCCGCCACCTCGGTCGGAGCGATATGGTAGTTGCTCGGTGTTGACAACAGTGGATCACAGAAGGTAAGTGTACCGTCGCGGAGGGTCAGGACGTCCCAGGAACACAAATGATCGCGAGGATCGTGCAATCAGAAGAGTGGCCACTTCGGCACCAACAACGTCGCTAGCATCGATTCAACGCCACTTACCTCCTTCCAGACATCCAGTGCCATCAAGAGAAACCATAAGGAGACGACTGACCGAAGTTGGCTTGAGGAGCCGACGTCCGCTAAGACGCTTACCACTGACCCCACATCATAGGCAGTGTCGACTGGATTTTTGCCGACCTCGGGCAACTTGGAGTGTGACAGACTGGAGACGTGTCATCTTCAGTGATGAATCCCGATTCAGTCTCAGTGCTGATTACCACCGCACACGTGTCTGGAGGCGCACCGGCCAGCGGTCCGATCCGGCATTTATTGTCGAGCGGCATACAGCAATTTCACAAAGTGTGACAGTGTGGGGAGCAATTTCTTGGGACACACGATCATCTTTAGTGGTCCTTCAAGGCACTTTGACAGCTCGCAGATACGTGGACGATATTTTAACGCCGATTGTGCTACCCATGCTATCAAGTCACCCAGGTGCCATTTATCAACAGGATAATGCTCGTCCACATACTGCGCGACTCTCCCAACAATGTCTTCAAATATGACGTCCTACCATGGCCTACCAGGTCACCAGATCTTTCGCCAATAGAGAATGTCTGGGACGCGCTGGGAAGGCAACTACAGCCGTCGAGATACAGGAGAATTAACTGCGCAGATGCAAAGACTATGGCAGGATCTTCCACAGGGGGTCATAAGTGATCTAATTGAATCGATGCCACGCCGAATTTCGGCTTGTATAGCTGCCAGAGGTGGCTTTACTACTTACTGATTTTTAACCTTTTGCAAGCTGTAACCGCTTAATAAAATGATATTTTGTTCTGAATTTTTAATCATTTGTTTAATATTTTCATATACACTACATGCATACCAAATTTCGTGAATGTAGCTCAATTTCTTCTGGGTGCATATATTTTTTTTTTGCGACAGAGTGTATATATATACCAGAATGATTAAGTACATGCCGGAATTGCCCAAGAAGCTAAAGAGAAGAAAAAAAGCTTGCTGTGAAAGCTTATCCGGCTTTCGTAATGGTTTGGTGGAGGTGTTAGCTATGGAGGCTTATTTTTGCTAGAAAGGAGTGAAAACCACGGCAAAAGTTAATCAAAACAGTATAATAGAACTTTTAGTCTACCCATGAAAATATATTTGTTCAATGAAAACATTTGGATTTTTCAACGGGATTGTGCTCCTGCTTGTTAGGTAAAGACGTTCCAGTGGTGGTTGAAAGAGAATGTGCCTGACTTCATAGAATGCAAAGATTCCCCTTCCAGCAAACCCACTCGACTTAAATCCCTTGATTTAAATCTCCTCCACTATAAATTGTTGTTAGAGTTGAAGGTAAAGGTATACCAAACACGATATCTCCATGAGAACAGTCACAAGCGTTCTTGAAGGAAAGCAGCGACGGAAATTCCTTTGGAGGTAGAGCGTGTCTCGATAGATGATTGGCTAAAAAGAGAGCCATTGTTACATCAAAAGCAGCGGCGTAATGTACATCCCCGCATTATGGGGGGGAGGGGAACCCTAGGATTCTAGAGAGCCCAAAACCTGACTTTGCAAGGGGCCCCTAATAGTCTTCGTTACGCCTCTGGTCAAAAGGCGATAATTTCGAATAAAAGGTGTAATATGTTAAATAAAACTTTTAGAAGATTTAATTTTAAAATCTATTATAAAATTTTTAATTTTAACTCCTTTATAATTGTATCAGAGTTTGAGACACGAATATGTACTATAGGCGACGTTCATTTACGCAGAAGAATGGAACGATTGATATAACTTATTTCACAAGTTTTAATTAATTTTGTGTTATTTCAGTTTTAATTATTTTGAGGGAATTGAGAGACCCATAATATCAAAATAGATCAAAGTGTTTTTTATGGAAAGCCGTCAAATCCGCAATGTTTAGATGCATTTTGATGCATTCATTTATTAAAATTACAAGGAAATTACAATATAAGAAATAGAAGCGAAAAATGGATATTTTTTCTGTAGAATCTTAAAAGGGTAGAATAGCTGTTTTTCACAAAGATAATTAAATAATTCAATAAAAAATAATAATATATTCACGAATAACTTAAAAAATTCAAGTGAAGTCAAATTACAACAGATCATTTATTTTTAGAAAATATTTTAATATCGTAGGATGAAAATGATATTTCATAGAAATATTAAGACATTTCTTTAATCTGATCAGAATTAAAAATTTGTTTACCAAGTTAAAATAATTCAGATGGATAAGGATTGAGATTTTAAAGCATAAAATTCCATTCCTATATAAATTTTAGAAATGAAAAAAAAAGTGAATGAAATTTCCCTCGATGAATATAATCTCGAAATAGTAGTTTTCCAATAACATATTTTTAAAATCTGATTTATTTCCCCCTTATATCAGATTCTGAAGAATCTAGCAATATGAAATGATTAAAATGCAATCTGTTTCAATCAAAAATGGCTACCGAGTTCGAAATAAGAACCAATAAGCAATCAAAGTTTTACTCAAAAAAATTCTTTCAGTTTCATCGAAGATGAATGAAATATATCTCTCTTCTCATCCATAAAAATATAAAAACCAAACACTTTTCTACACTAACTTATTCTTATCTTACACATTTTTTTTTATCTCTCCTAAGCCTATATTCGAAATTCTTGAAGTTAAAAATATGGCAACCATTTTCCCGTTCGCAATCTTTAGAAACGATTCGATTTATTTCGCTCCTTTTTATCGAAACTAAAACTAGGTAGCGAAATTCAGAAATCTCAGGAATAGCATCGTATAATTGTTTTTTTCCAAAAAAGATTCCAAGATTCTCGAATTTCGAAGGGAGTCGCGTTTGAGAGGAAACTATTTAATTCAGAAGAGTCCTTCCTGAGGCAAATGAAATTTGTCGATCAAAGCTGATTGAAGTGAGTCGGTTCACAACAGTAGGACGTTCTCCAGTTTCACGCCAGCATGGATTGAAAATCGACTCGCATCCTGATTGGTTGAGAGATTTAATTGACGCCCGAGGCTTTTGGATCGCCATTTGGCGTTCCGCAATCGATTCTCCGGCGCAAACGTCGACTGGGAAATTCAACCATTGGTTCGCCTCCAAATCTTAGCGCTTCAGTGGATTCTCTCTATACATACGTGAAGAGAAAAAAAAAGTATATATAAGTAAATTCTTTCAAGATGCAGAGTTTTCTCTCAAAAGGGTGTATCCTTCTTTCGAATGAATTACTCTGCTTTGATGTTGTCAGCCTCAAAAAGTTCGATTTCTTTAAGGCTCCTCTTTTTTTTCTCATTCGTCCCTCTTTCGAAATATCTCCAGTGATAAGGGATTTGGCGAGAATTTATTTCCCCCTTTTCAGAGTTATCGAAGAGAAATGCAAAAATCTAAAATTCGAGTTGAGCCATGCTGAAGTTGCTATCTTCTTTATGTAAAAGAAGAATTCCTCGATGAAGGTGATGGTTATTGATTGCTTATTTTGTTTGATGTTTTTGATGAAAGTTGATGCGAACACATATCTGGATAGCTTTTCAATCTTGAGTATGTGCAATTCACTGGGTATTACAATTTGTTTTCATTTGGGAATAAAAGTCTCCTAAAATATTATTAGTCGATCTCATGAATGCGCAAAACACAGCTTCCACAATGCCTGCTTCGCTGGCTGGAATCAGCGCATAAGACTATTTAAGGTTGAATTTTTATCAGTTGGGTGAATAACAATTTTTTAAGAAATGTTTTTAAAGTTGGAAATTACGGTTACTTCTTTTGATCTTGAATTTTTTAGCTTCCAGGCTAAGCTGAAAAGATTGTAACACAAAGGCTGTTGGTGATCTGGGCTGGCATCCCCTCTTTAAACTACCAAACCAAACAGGAAGACTTCAGAGTTGGACAGAGTTAATATGCGTCAGCCCCCTCTACACGGCGAGTTTTCAGTGGCACCAGGACTTGATTCCAAGACACGCCGGCAACGAATTCATTACCATAACCACAAGGCTACCGCAGCTACGTCACTTATATAGGAGTTGGGGGGGAGGGAATTGCAAATTTTCTGCTTATCTGTTTTGTGCTAAATTCTTATACTTGTTTATTTTTTAAGTACCAAGATATTGTTAGCAATATCTAGGAGATGCATTTATCCAGTGGCACACAAGGGAGGATCTCAGGGTTCGGATCCCCCATAACCCTTGATTTTTTTTGTTGTTGATTCTAATCCTATGTATACAGAACGTAAAATTTAATTATTTGTTATTAATAATTAATATTATTAATTAATGCTAATTATTTATTCAATAAATAATTTTTTACTGTTTTTTGTTCCCGAAAATCGGCAAAATTTAAAGAATATGTTGGACGGTGTATTGGAGAATGAAACGAAAATGGTGGACTTTCGACCCTGGACTCTCCCCTTGAAAAATTCCTGTCTGAACCACAGCATTTATCCGTTTCTTTAAGGTGGGAAAACTACCGAATGTATCCCCAAACATGGCAAATCATCCTCTAATGCTTAACCACAAATTTTATGATAGGGGATAAAGACCTCTTCTGAGATCATGTGCCACAATAAAAATTCAACCGTTCAACCGAATATATGGAAATGGGTGAGCCTTAAGTGGGTCAAAAGACTTGTGGGTCAACCTGAATCCAAAAATTCCGATTCCAATTTCGAGTCTTGAAATCGTTTGTTGTTCGTTAATAACTTGAAAACTTTGGTACTTCTTTAAAACAGGACACTGTTCATAGTATTAACAGCACAATGAAAATAACAATAAAATATATGAGAAAAATTTATATAAAATATAATTATATAAAATTGACACACACACACATAAAATCAAGAAAAAGTACTAAGATTTTCTAAGCACTAAAAAAAGAAGATACTTAGTTAGTCTCAAAACATATTGGTTTGTATTTAATATTCCCCCCTTTTCAACAGATAGAAGATTCACAATACTTTACGATAAGAGTCGGAAAATTTTAGTGATAGAAGAGCATTGTAGTAACTGAAACAAAGTAATTGAAATATCAGAGAGCCATCTAGTATATGCATACGCGAGCTCAGGTGGGGGTGGGGGACGGCAGGTTATGCAATCAAGACTGTCTTTGCTCCAATTAATATTTTTCAAAAAATTAAATAAAGTGTTACATAAAGCTAAAGCAACATCTTCCATTCCTTCAAAAACGAAGAACTACTGAAGAATTTTCCTCAATACCAGACAATCATTGCTAGCGTATCATAATGTTGAGAATTACACTTTCAAGCTTCAAAACAAATTTACGTACCCATAATACCTTAAGTACACCTTAAGTATACCTTAAGTGCCATACATCTTATAATACCTTACCCCATAATACCTGAAATTTCCACAGTTAACATAAATAATTAAAATTGATTTTGGTTGTGTGTTTTTCTATATAAATCATTTAAGCTCTCTTTTTTTTAAACGTTAACCATATCATAAGTACGAAATGTGTGTTTGCAACTTCTGTTGAGGATTTAAGCGTATCTCTTATGTGCGCCCGAACTCATGTATGCAAATAAATAAACGTTTCTGGAACGTTCTTTAAGGAGTGTCTCCCATGGTGGCATTTTTACAGATAAAATAAACTTTCCTTGATTTAGAAATAATTCGAATATGTTCACTGATTCTCGATCAATTTTGTCAAAGGAAAAGCAATTTAATAAAAAAGTAACTGTTTTAAACTAGTTAAATATTTAAAAGTACATACACAAATACAGGTGCAATTTTTTCAATAGATAACTATAAAGGTAACAATTTTTTTATCAGACAATTATTCTTTTAATAATATATAGAAACAAAAGTTTGAAGAGTAGCAACCATCATTCAAAAAGCCACATGTAGCTAGTAAGCCACGGTTTGCAAACCTGCCTTAAGATATATACAATAACACGAATCCTTCCACGTATGTATTTTTTTTTCAAATAAATGCATAGATTTCTCAATCCCCCCTTTTTTAAATTTATTAATTCCTTTACAACTAATTTTCCACGAGTTCTATTTTGGGAGGCAGACAGCTAAAATCTCATATTTTTGTTTGTATTAAATTCTCCTTTTGGTTTCTTTCAAAGAAATGTTCCATCAAACGAACGTCTATGATATTTCTACGTACAATTAATAATAGAACATTGAAATGAAATGCACTCGAATACCCCCACCTTCTCCAAGAGGACGACGCAGTTAAGACCTCTTTCGAAATTAAATAAGACTCTAGAGACAAATATAAAATCGAGAAAACTACGAGGACATAAAATTCTTCATCTCTCTCTCTTTTCCAAAAGGAAAACAATTTTTCTTCCATCGACGAGTAAGTTACGTCAAATCGATCCAAAACCTAATTTTTTTGAAAATGTCATTTACGTAAAAGGGTTTACTTCTTTTGTCTCGAAACATCCATGAAGAGGGGGTGTACCTATAACGAAGGGGAAAATATTCCTCTGATTTATTCGGCAAAGTAATATCTTTTAGCATTATGATGTGTCTTGGAATGTTCCTGGAAGGAAAAGAGAAATAATCGTTTTGTGTTACGCCTGGATAGAGACGGAAACAATTTCCCGAAGAGAATTCTATTGGATGCAGAAATTTAATCAGTGTTCGATGCTGGGTCAGAAGCTTCTTCAATCCACTATGATGAAAATCGTCGATTACGCATTCCATCCACTCGTAAATAAATAAAGACACCACACGAGATAGTCCTCTTGGCCCGGCACGTCGATGTCATGTCGGTACCGAACAAAAGTAATCTTTGTACAAGCTGTGCGACGAAAATGCCGATGGAGAAAAAAGAAGTTTTTTATTTTTATATTAAAATATGCTAGAGGAAGATAGATTGTGTGTCCATTTTGAACCACAAGCTTCCATTCCCATTGGGTTGCACATTATAACTTAAAATTGAAATCTATGAATAGAAAAATTTACTTATATTTCAAGTATTTTTTTATTTTTAAACGTATAAGCGAATAGAAAATATATGAATGTATAATTCTAAAATTTTATTGTAAGCAAAAAAAAAAAATTTTAAAAAATGAACAGAGACGAATCGGCGCATTTTGAATTAGGGTTATTAACGTGAAAAAATAAATTAGAATAACGAAAAAATGAGCACGCTTAACATCAATGATTAATTTAAGGCTTTTTATGCGTTTTATTTATTATGCAAAGGTGTTCAAACAGCGGTTAGGAGAATTTTTTTTACGCACCGCTAAGACAGAAAATCAAATATATCGTCGGCCTGATTATCAGAATGCGTAACTCCACCGGCGTTACTGATTTGATATAGGAGTGCAACGCGCCAAGCGCTTTTTGGCGCGATTCCTTAATCCTTTTGTTTTGTCTAAGCCATGCCTCAGTGCGCGCTCCGCTTTTAATTTATTCCTCTATCAGTAGATATAATCGCTACTTTTTTTTATATTATCATAATAAAACTAGATTTCGAAGGGAGAGGTGGTAGCAAGATTTTAACATAAAATAAATACAACAGAAAGTAATATTAATGTATTACACTTCCAGATACAAATTATTTACACAATTTTAAGCGTTCATTACACAAAATTTGAACAATGTGTTACTTTTGCTGAGCAGAGATCCCGCGGGGAAAAAAAACCGAAACAAAAAACTAACACTAATATACTTTATCCCCATGGCAACCACATTATCGCACGATAAAAATATCAACGTAAACTATATTGTAATATTATCGCCTATCATGGCGGAACATAAACAACAACTTGGCGCCTAGCCTTACTGTATCAAATTAGCATCCCAGATGGAGTTACGCAGTCTGATAATTAGACCGACGATGTATTTGGGTTGACATATATTTGTGAGCAAAGTTTGTTTTGCATGAAGATCAACAACAGATGCAAGTTGGCTGACATAAACTAGCAGGTTGTGATAAATTTCAAAAAGCAATCTCATTCCCGATTTCAAAAATATTGTAGAAAAGTGTGATAGGGGCGACATTTGTCTAATTAAAATGATTCCAAATTAAATGCGGTTGCAACTATAGATGATATGAAATTACCACAGTAAGTAAACTGAATAAAACTGCCACTATTTCATTTTATTTGTATTTATTGATCTCTACGGTACAACTTTTACCTTTTAGTGAGATGCAAAGTTAACTAATGAATACAATCATTTTAAAAACGAGCAGCCCTCCGGTGTCATCCGCTTCCTCTATTTAGCCCTCGAGCCAAAACAATTGCCAGCGTCTGATTTAATGTGACCTACGGAAGCGGATTCATGACATTTTATATTAGTGCGCCTCAATTTAAAATAGTTTGTTGCCTTTCCATTTGTGTCATTCAATTTACAAAACTAAGAATTTAAAATAATGTTTATATTGAAGCTAGATTGAGATATGCTGCTAATTGCTATATTATTAACCCTAGAATGCTACTCATTCGTCTAGCAGACTACGGCTATTACAAATAATCTTGTACCCTCTCCCCCAAAACAGGAAATGTAACGTGCAACTCAGTACCTTCATATGACCTTGGCTACTACAGATATAAGGATATGTTTTTTCTCAAAATATTTTCGCATATAGTATTTTTCGAACAATGCTGTCTGAGAGACGAATGGGTAGCAGCAGTAGCGCGCACAGGAATTTTTCAGAGGGGTCCGGGGTCGAAAGTTCACCATTCTTGTATCATGCTCCTTTTGATTTTGTCGATTTTCGCACGAACAAAACACAGTAAAAAACTAATTATTGAATAAATAATTAGCATTAATAAATAAAATTAATCATTATTAACAAATACTTAATTAAATTTTACTTACTACAGAATTATAATCAATGGGAAAAAAATCAAGGTTTTTTTTTTTGGGGGGTCCGTACCCCCAGGACCCCTGTGTGCGCCACTGGGTAGCAGTAACGTTTGAAATTGCGAATCTGTTTTACAAGGGGAGAGCACGACTAGGGAAATTCATTTTGGGACGAGACTTGGTGTAATAGTAGTATTCTTTTAGGGTGTTCAACCCTCAATGTAATCCTGCCGAATGGCCAGTCAATTCGGAGAAAATAGCCTTAGTTTTTTTCCCCTGCGTTTTTGAGATGATGTCAAAACGTTTTCGCGAAGAAAACTTTTGGGGTAAACCTGAGACTATCTGAGAATTATTAAAATAATTAATTGATGATGATAATTTTATTTCTGAGGACGAATCAGAAAATGAAAATTTTATCAAAGTTTAAAATCACGAATTTACAGATAGCATGATAAATATCACTTTAGTGAATGCATATGTTATATATGTATACAATATGACTCGCAAATCTGAGAAAGCATTATTTGGAAGAAAGTTTGCGATAAAGCTAAGTGAAGAGCTCCTTGCGCCATGGTTGAAGAAATGTATAAATGTGTCAACTTTGCCCTGACCAACAAGGACAAGTATCTGTGAACTTTTGAAATTGGAACAGAACATTGAACCACCTGAACAATTGGAAACTAAAAACAGAGAAATCTGTGTCTTTTGCCCATATGTAAGTGGCGTAGAATGATACGAAAATTGTATTTATCATGTTCTAGAGCAATGTGCGGAGAGCATCACGCTAAAATGCGCAAAGATTGCTTCGAAAATAAATAAATTTTAAGTTCTTGCTTATGCGAAGATTGGATGTCATGAAATCATCTACATGTAGTATAATATTTTTGTTATTAACCTTTAAAATGAGTTTTTTAAGCTTGCTAAAACTCATGTCGTCTTGGAGACGAATGGTTACCATTCCTGTAAGTTTTTCAAAGGGTATCATTGTAGGGTTAAAATGTATTACTACACATAAATATTATTTATTTATCATGCTATGAAAATAACATTTTTATTGAAATTTCCGCGTTTTCTTTGAGATAATCAGTACCTCTCCGAAGGCGTGCCTCCAAATTTAGAAATCATCACTGATCTAAAACAATGTTTCTGGACCGCCGGTTCATGGTCCGGTGCCAGGCCGTAAACGTAATTTGCCAGAATTTCAAATTGAGAGTATTACTTTTAATATGTCTTTCTTTGAAGAGATTATGTATAAGTGGTTACAAATAAATTGGTAAAAAGTAGTCAAGAGTTCCACAATTTTCCATCTGTAAAGATTAAGCAACTAGCCCAACTTACTGGTTCGCGATAAAACACTAAAATCGTTTACCAGTTCTTAGTGTTGATTGGGTTGAGAAACACTGGTCTAGAACATACCCCAATCCAAAATACACTTTCAGATGCGAAAGATACCCTAACATATTTAGTGTGATCATATATATACTAGTACTAGAGGACCCGACAGACGTTGTCCTGTACACACATCTTAAATTCAAAATAAAAGGTTTTTGAATATTCTCGATACTGCGATCGTAGCGCAGTCTGCCGGATCCAATGTAAAACATTCCAAGATCAACAATTTATAAATAAAAAATTAATTAAATAACGATTTCTAAACCGAATTATAAATCTAAACCATTCTCGAGTCCACTGGAACAGACAAAAACTTTCATCAAAATCGGACCAGCCGTTTAGGAGGAGTTCAGTTACACACGCACAGAAGAATTACATATATAAAGATTATTTAAAAAGATATTAATTAAAAACGCGCTAAAAAGCGTGAATCGTCTGCATTTTCGTAACAATAAAGACCGGGTTTGGCTGAAAATCAATTTTCGACGCCAACTTACGTCTTTTTCAATTCCTACAAAAACGCGCACGATTTCTATACATATTTTATTTGTTTGTTTGTTTATTTATTTATTTATCTTGGTGGAATTTTCAATCGTTAATAAAATACATTTTAAAGCCTCATTTGAGCTGAAATGTAATGTACATGATTATTTTAGATGACAATACTATAATTTTTTTAATTATAATTAATAAAAATTAATTGATTAAAACTAATTATTTAAAAAATTACAAGTACAGTCACGTTGGCGACTTAGCGACCCTTTTGGCGACCTATGCCAAAATTTGAAAAGGTTTTTTTCTCACGTGTTAAAGCATTCATTTGAAAGGAAATTTTATTTTATAACAATAGCGTTGTTACAACAATGCAGGTGAATGTTGAATTGTATTTTTTGAATGTTTTTAATTAATATCTTTTTAGTTAATTGCGATATCGGACCGAATTGTGAATCTAAACCATTCTCGAATTTACTTGAACCCACACAAAAAATTTCATCGAGATCGGTCCAGCCTTTTATGAGGAGTTTAGTGACAAACACACTCGCACAGAAGATTTTTACATATAAAGATATGTTATCGTTTATACCGGCTGGGTGGCGTGGTTGATTTGTCATGAGTGAGTGAGTGAATATTAATGTCGCACTGTTCAGCTACATGAGGGCTTTTGGCGACGGACCACGTAATTTTGAACCATGGCCAAGTGACGTGGACGACACCTGAGCTGGCAGTTTTCTCTCCTAACTACCACATCACTCCAACGGGAGGACGTTTCAGCTCTTGACAGATTTAATGTGCATTGCTGCCCTACACGGTGGGTCTCTAGAGGTACTGGGATCGAACTCATGACATGCCTGCCATGATACTATACTTTGACCACTGGGCGGTTGGTTTGTCACAGGCCTTCTGCACCTAAGGTTGCAGGTGGCCCAAGTTGGTGGGTTTTCATGATGCAGAAATTCGACAGCGTCCATGTCATGATTATACAGCATGTAAAAGATCACTAGATAATCTGTTTGGCTTGGGAACTCTCGGCGAAATTAAATCCTAGTACAGGTTCGCATCGTCAGAGCTCAGGAGGGAGGCACCTGAGCGTCAAAATTACCTGCGGTGATTGGTATCCGCCTCTATGATGCCGCACTAAAATGAGATATCAGCTTCCGGGGAATGTACTAGGTCTGCAATGATAAAACACCAATCTGCAGCCGATTAGAAATAAAAAAAAATGTTATCGTTTATCATACCGAGAAACTCTGTAAAACGGTTTTTTTTATTACGATTGAGTGAATCTTACATGTAACAGTCGTCAATGTCTCCTTATGGGTTTAGTTCTAAGTTACATGTATAGAGATTCCAGTTATTGACTGAAGAAAAAAAGCTCACTATACTTTTGGAGATAATTCTAATTAAATTTAGAGAAATTTTGAGACACAATGGTTTTCATTACATAGTGATTTTTCTTCTGGAATCTTCTTGATTTCACTTCTTTCGATCGCAAGTTCTATACATGTATTCCATACATTTTAAAAACTTTAAAAATTTCAGAGCCCTCAATATTTTTAAACATTTTTGGCACGCGATATAATACAAAACCAAACAAACCTAATCAAAATCGACGTTTTCTACGTAATCATCGCTTAACTGTCAAGGTAACCATGCAAATCAGCTGTTCTGAAGGAATGATTGATACTAACATCAACTATCAATCACTTATGAAATGGAATTAACTGAGAAACGCTATGGCCACTATAATATAGATATTCAATCATATCTATCCAGATTCAGTCCTGCGTGTATTAAACGATTAGATTACGATGAAGCAACTAGCACATAGAACTGGATATTATAAACCTTACCGAGATTAAGTTACTTCAAATGAAACCAGCGTCTGGTATTCTCAGACAGAAGGATTGGTACACGTCTAAAATAATTTTTGAGATATAGGTTGCTTCATGTTGAATGAAAAATAAACATGGATCAGTATTTGTTTGATTTGTCACAAAAGTGCTGTATTTAAAAAATACCAAAAAAAAAATAGGAATCATTCAATCACACTTTTCCTTGAAGATCCCTTTCAAGAGTTGATAAATAGGCTTTCTTGAAAAATCTTTACTACAGAAAAAAAAGTGTTTTGTCAGTGGCAATGAAGGCACCGTATGAAATTTGTTATATTATTGGTAATTATATGAAACCGTTTACTGATATAGAAATTGGGAAGGAGTGTTTCTTAAATGCTTCCAATTTAGTGTAAGTGACAAAAATAAATAAATATATATGTATATAATAAAAAAAAGCAAAATAGGAGTTTTAATATTTTGATCAATTTTCCACATTTTAAATTTCCAATGTTATCTTGCTCTTAAAGCATTTCTCCCTCCCCCTCTCCCCCATTTATCCCCATACTGCGGCCCGCGCGAAGTAACTAACATATGTATCGGCCCGAGTAAAATAGCAGACATATGTATGCGGCCCAGCAGAAAAATAGGTTGAGTACCCCTGATTTAGATGCGGAAAATACATTTTGCATATAAATTTGAATGTATCTTATACGAATCCACAACGATGATCGTATCACTCCACAATTGTTTAGAGAGCTTCGCTGATATGTTTCAAAGAAACATATATAAACATATTTCTGCCCAAAAAAATTCTTAAATTTATTTTTGGTGACAAAAAAATTCAAGAACTTATTCTTTTTCTTTTGCTCCTGTTTAACACTTTTTAACAATCAAATTTATTAAATACTTAAAATGTGTAAAAGGGGAAAAATACTCCAAAATTTTTATACTTCGATTAAAATAGCAAAAATAGGGACTGTGTCAAAATTAAACTATAATACAAAATTATTTACTCAATTTTGAATTGTAAGAGTTCAAGTACTGTTAATTTTCTTGTTTCACTTTAGAAACTTAAAAGTCAAAAAGAAAAATTAGGTACATTTTTAATTCTCTCGACAATGGAAATGTCGATATATATATATATATATAAGAATAATAATTAAAACTGAAATATATATATATATATATATATATATATATATATATATATATATATATATATAAATAAAACCGAATGAGAAAAGATTTAATTTCTGCGTAAGCGCGTTCAATCACATTAAAAAATAGTCAAAAAGTAATTTTTTCGCCGTTCGGCAGCAATAAAAATTTACATTATTCAAAGAATGAAAAAAAAATAACTGAAATTTTTTCCCATTTATGTATTTTTAAATGACAATAACATTGCCCAAAATCGAAAAAACAAACAAACTAAATTCAAGGTGAAATTTATATATATATATTTTTAATCTACAAAAAAAAATTACTATTAACTGTTTCTCGGTAGGTATTATCTATTGAAACTCAGCTCCTATTCTATTAACAGCATATCAATTTTTATGAGATCATTACTTCTTTTAACCATAATAGTGTTCAAATAACGTAAATTTGAAAAATAATTTCGGAAAACGTATTTAAATTCACGTGTTTTAGACAGTAATTAGTTTTAGTTATAAGGTATCCAACCACGTTCGGAACCGTGATTTTAAAAAAGTGCATAAATGGATAATTTTCATGATATTTAGTGTCACTCAGATTAGAATACACGTGTAAAATTGTTTAAAGGACATTATCTCAAAAAAAAAAATATTTAAAAGTAATATTTTTCAAAAAATTAACTTAGAATAATCTTTTTTCCAAATGTTTTGCTTTTGTAAGAAATGGTTCAATTACAACAATATTTTGTCTGTATATAGCTCAGACCTCTCTACAGAGGCTCAACTAGAACTTTTGAAAAATTAAGATTATTTTCAGAGTTACCACCAATTGAAATAATTATCGGCGTTTTTTTCTTAAAATTGCTCCCCTCTGTTGTCGTAAAATATGAATAAACCCACTTCTAAGTTATGTATTTCAAAAATTCTTGTTAAGCCTCTGAACAGAGGTCTGAGCTATGTACAGGTAAAATATTATTCTAATAGAAGCATTTTTCACAAAAGGAGAACATTTAGAAAAAAGGTTATTCTAAGTTAATTTTTTGCCAAAATATTATATTTAAATAAATTTTTTTTGTCAAAATGTCCTTAAAACAATTTTATGCATATATTCTAATCTAAGTGATACTAAATATTATGGAAATTATCCATTTATCCGCTTTTGAAAATCACGGTTCCGAACGTAGTCGGATACCTTAAGATAATCCAAAACGTGCGTGTGAAAATCAGCAGAAGTTGTAAGATTCTGAAACAACCCCAGAGGATTTGATGATGAATCTGTGATGTCTGTATGCTGATAAGGACAATATTGTGTAAACGTGGCTATGTTAATGAAATCAATAAATTTGTCAAGTAAAGAAGCAAACATGTTAATGTCAAATGAAGATACGGATCTTTAAAACACCCAGAACGGAATCAGGGAGAGCTGTTAAAAGTGTTTGGGGGTACGCGATGTCAGGCCGATACGTTAAGGGGACCCGCGGCTATCGAAAGTTTAAGAACCGTTGAAATACAGGAAAATACCGGGGCAACAACTTTTTAAAATGATTGCATTGATTAGTTAACTTTTCACATTTCAGAAAAGGTATAAATTTTACCACATATCCAAAACTCAATAAAATACTAGGAGTTTTATTAAATTTATTTATATACTGTGCTAATTTCATATCATTGATAGCCGTAAGAACATCTAATTTTAATACCAGTTTAATGAGACAAAGGTACTCAAATGTACACCAAAACATTTTTCTATAATTTTTTTTGAAATCAGATTTAAGATTGCTTGTATAAATTATCACCACAGCTTGCAAGTTAATTTAAGTCAACTTGCCTAATTTATAGTGGCGTAACGGAGAATGTTAGCGCTGCCCTGAAGTCAGGTTTGGATCCCCTAGAGTCCTGCCTTTCCACAATGCGGGGGTTACGGGGGTGTACTGTACGCCACCAGTAGCGCACACAGGAATTTTTCAAGGGGGGTTGGGGTCCGGGGTCGAAAGTTCACCATTCTTGTATCATGCTCCTTTTGATTTTGTCGATTTTCGGGAACAAAACACAGTAAAAAAACTAATTATTGAATAAATAATTAGCATTAATTAATAAAATTAATCATTAATAACAAATATTTAATTAAATTTTGCGTACTATAAACTTAGAATTATAATCAATCGAAAAAAAATCAAGGGCTTTTTTTTGGAGGGGGGAAGGTCCGGACCCCCAGGACCCCCCTTGTGTGCGCCACTGCTAATTTAAGCCATCTATATTTACTCTTGTTGATCTCCATGCAAGAAAAACTTTGCTCACAAATATATGTCAGCCTAAATATAAAGAACATTTTCTTTATATTTGGTTTTCCGACTGTCTTGGAGGACTACAAAAATATTCTCTGTGTGCCACTCTATTTCCCCACCCCTGCATTATCAAAAAGTTGCCGGGGATGGATAGCTATTAATAATATACTCAAAAAAATTTTCAGCTACTTATATTTAAGAAACATTTTTTTTTGAAAAAGTAATTTAATCAATTCATTATTTTTTCGTAACTTAATAATCAAAAATGTATCATATGTTATCATTTATCATGACACTTATTGCACATTTTTAGGACTCCAGTAAAATTAGTCAAAAAATAATACTCGTCAGGTCCAGATACATTTCTTTAAAGTTGTCTCTTTTGTTTCGATAATAAACCAACAAAACTATAGCAGAATAATGAAAGTTTTATTTACATCTTTGTAATCTCAAAAAACAAATTCAGCTAGTTACACTTAGTAATTACCAAGTCGAAATATGTCTAACTATTTTGAAACAGTTTCACATAGAGGTATGGGGTAGAATAAATCCTTCCTTTTTTTTAGCTTTAGTGAGGACCAAAAAGACATAAAGTATATGGTAAATAATTGAAAATACAAAATTAAGATCACGTACGTTTACAAACTTAGAAGCAATAGTCTAAAAATTGAGAAACGCTGAACACAAGACTATAATTATTTCTAAACTGACTGTATCGCAAAGGAGTGCATGATTTAAATTTTTTAAAAATGAATATTATGTTCAAATGTGAAAAAAAAAGTCAACCGAAGCTAAAAATGTTTCAAATGTCAAAGACTTTCCCACAGGAATCTGGTCTAAATCCCTTTCCGGTCCTCAAGTCTACCGAATTTCGCAAAACTGTTATAGTAGTATTTCACCATTCCGACTTGAAAAAAAACTATACCATGAAAAAAAATACGTCTAAATTGCCACCGTCAAACCAGATGCATCTCTGCATTCAGTCACTTGGCACCAACAACCTAATAAAGGCCCCTAGCTCTGCCCCATAATTCAGTCAGCGGCAACACTCTCCCGGTTTTTCACGCCGCATTTCAACGCCAGCTCTCTTATCGCCAGCGACGATAAGGGAACGTGTTAACAGAAGATACAAGTCGCCATGGGCCGTTCCTTGTTAAGGATCCTACATCTTTTCTGCGGTTTCAATTGTGTTGAATTGAGGTTTGCATGCATAGAATATTGATGGAACTTCAAATTTAGAGATGTAACAAATACTTTTAACTGTTACTAAATCATGCATATCATACGCAAAACATACAAACCGCACTTTTAGTGTATTTTATTTTAAATATTTTGGTGTACGGCGTTCAGCGTATTATTCTCACAATTTTCAAAATATGATTTTGAAATCGAAATTTAAATCATTAGGTACTTTTCATAATAATGATAATTTAAATATATATATCTGATTATTTATTTAACTTTTGTTTTGACTTTATAATAATTCTAATAATATAAGCCATTGAGGCTGCAGCATTTTGTAAGTTTTAACCTTAATTTTCTATTCCAGGCCTACAACTATATTAATTTTAAAACTGAAAGAAGTATGATGCATTTTTATATATTGTCAAATGTAAATTTCTGAAAGTGCGTAGCAATCAATAATGATATAACTAAGTTGTATGATCTACACATGTTTTATAGGTACATTAGCGGACCCAATTAGAGATTTACGAAAGGCAAACGATTTTTATAACTCTTCCCAACAGTTAAAGACAGATAATTCTGTTCCATTTAACAAACCATTTTTAAAAATTCATTTCAATGCATGTTCCATTATTTTTTAGAACCATTTAAGGCTACCGTCTCCAAATGTACGAGAACCTGTGTGAACTAAACGTGCAACAGATTTTCATACAGAAAAATGTCTCAATTTTCATGTAAATTTGCAATGTTGTAATTCATACATCGATTTATCATATAGCGTTATTAAAATTTCAAAATATTCCATAAATTAAAAATTTTTTATGTTATCACAAATAGGGATAACTCATTCAGTATTATGGTATAGGGGGGAAAAAGTACGAAACACACTATATACCTGAAAAAATGGATCAGCTCTGATAAAAATTAGCAGTACGATGAAATATGCTGCTCTGTACAACATAGCGAAGCCAGAATATAATATTAAAGTTAGAACACTGTTATATCGGAAAAAGTATTCCGCGCGAATTCGGGTTCTATTCTTTCACGTAAAGCGAAGTCAGCCTTAAAGAAAATTTTATATGAATTAAACCTTAGTATATATATGTATATAAATTCGACGAAATAAGATTTTGAGGCAAATATTTAATGTCTGGCTATTAAAGTATCTATTTTCTTCTTTTTACTCGAAAAGGTATTTCTCATTGAGGTTTCCTAACGAACTCTATTGAAGTAGATAAAAAGAAAATCTAATGTTTTTTATTTCTTGAGGAAATCAAACACAAAAATAGAATGTTCCTTAAAACTGATCTTTATATATCATGCTTCATTAAGCTTCAAATGCTTCATTAAAAATGCTTCATTAAGCTATTTTTCCATGGGTTAAATTCTTGGAAATGATTTAAAATTTTTTTATGGGCTGTGTGTATTGCAAATAAGTGAAAACATGCATTTTCTCTAATAATCAAGCTTATAAGCTGGTTCACAAGCTTATTCCTATTTCATTAACCTATTGTAACGTTTGAAAGAATAACGGTAGCGTATTCTTGGTTAATTAAAATATGGAATTTATTTACGTCACAACTATTGAATATTATTTGCTAAATGATACATTAAAGTTATTAAATTTAATTATAGATTGTTAGAGACCAATATTTTGTGAGAGGAGGATTTGTTGGCCACCGCTCCCGTGCAAGTTCAAAGCATCTCTCCTCTCATCTTCCGGTCGACGGGGTTAGATTCCTCGGGGGTCAAAAAGGGGTTGCGCTGCAGCTGCAAGATGCACGTGTGGGTGTCGGGTCCAACAAAGATGCCAACCACTCTCGATGTTCGGAGAAGTGACGTTACAGCTCTCACCCTCTCTTATAGAACTTTTCCGTTGAGAAAAGTTTAATGGAATGACGATGAGACAACTGATAGATTACCGACACATCCCTTCATCAAGCACCACTATATTTCTGAGCTGCAATTTTAACTACTAAAGAAAACGCTGAACTAAATTTGGAATGACTTATTTCTAGTGAGTGAGTGTTCTTGCTAGGGAACTTACACAAATCCATATTACGAAAATGATCAATAGCAATGTAAGAAAACATACTATAACATTAAATAAAAATACAAACACTCCTATCACAATGCCTATTATCAATTATACTAACAACGTGTTACATCAAATGCTAGTGTAAGACCTTACACATAAAATATTCTTCGCCACAATACTTAATAAAAATTATACTAACGACATGTTGATATGATATGCGAAGTGTACAACCTTATACACAAAATATTTTTCACAATATGCCTCTTGCGTAAACTAAATACTCATGTATATTTTAAAACCCTATACACAAAATTAAGCATATTAATACATTTGCTTTCATGGCTTTATCTTTTGACACGCATCTCCATTCGAAATGATATACAGTACTAGTAAATAAATAAAATTAATACAATTATTAATCTTTAACTAAAAAAAACATTATAAGCAACAATTATTATTCATGAGCAAGAGAACATTGTTAACAATTCCTAATTATCTATCACCGATCTGCTGAGACTATCTGCATTTTTTGTGACTTTTACCCGACCGATGTACAATTCTAAAATTATATGGTTGCAAAGCCAAAGCCCATCGCATCAATCTAGGGTTAGAACTAACGTTTCTATTCAACCACACCAACGGGTTGTGATCGGTCATAACTAAAAATGAATTTCCATCTAAGTAATAATGTAACCTTTTAATTGCGAAAACAATACTAGCACATTCCTTCTTTGTCGTACAATAACGCTTCTCTACATCTGAAAATTTCTTACTCAGGTAAAGGATTGGATGCTCCTCACCTTGTTCAGTTAATTGGGTTAAAACTGCTCCCATACCTGCGTTCGAAGCGTCCGTTTGAACAATGAATTCTCGTTCAAAATTTGGCGCGTACAAGACGGGCTTATCAATTAGTTTCCCTTTTAGTTCTCGAAATGCGTTTTCACACTCCGTCGTCCACGTAATTTCTCCCTTCTTTGCTCTTCCCTTCAACGCATCCGTCAACGGAGCAGCGATTACCGAGAATAGATTTATATATTTTTGGTAATAACCCGCTAGACCTAAGAAAGCACGTATTTGGGTTTTCGTGCGAGGGGTCGGGAACTCTAGAACAGCCTGAACTTTGATCTCGGAAGGGGTGCGAAAACCCTGACCCACAATGTGACCCAAAAATTTGACATTTTGTTGCGCAAACTTACACTTTGAAGGTTTTATAGTTAACTTAGATCTCTTTACTCTCTGCAGAACCGTTTCCACATGTTTAAGGTGCGACTCCCAAGTATCTGAGAAAATTGCGATATCGTCTAGATACGTAGTCCGTTCCTCTAGTTCGTTAAGTAATTCAGCCATGAGTTTACTAAAGAAATATGGAGCATTCTTTAATCCGAAACTCATCCTTAGGGGTCTGTATGTACCAAAGCTAGTACAGAAGGCTGAATCTCGCTGTGCAGTTTTACTCAACTGGATTAGCCAATATCCCTTAGATACAATTAAGACGGTAATAAATTTAGCCGCCGATACTTTTTCTACGCGTTCTTCGATATTCGGAAGAGGAAAATATTCCGTTCTAATGATCCCGTTTAATTTCCTGTAATCTATACATGGACGAGGTTCTTTCCCAGCTACCTCAACTAAAATCATAGGGGACATGTAATCCGATTCTCCTACCTCAATGATTCCTAATTTTAACATTCGGTTAATTTCGTTTTTTAAGATTTCATTTTGTCGGTGCGACATTCGACAGGGCTTCGTCCTAACTGGTTGATCGCTAACTAACTGGATTTCGTGTTCAACCAGATTAGTTAAACCGGGATTGTTTGAAAAACATTTAGAGTATTTACTTAATAATTCGCGCAGTCGATCCATTTGTTTGTCGTGAAGGTGTTTGTTCAACTCGCTAGCCTGGATTACGTCCTCGAAATCATAAACGAGAGAATTGTTTTCTAAGTATGGGATTTCTAATTCCTGGTCTGCGAGAGTTTTTTGTTTCATCATTAATAATTACGTTAACGTGTTCTGGCCTTTTGTAATATGGTTTTAGCATATTTATATGATAGATTTGAGATGTTTCGCGTCTGCCGGGGATTTCGACTAAATAGTTCGTTTCCGAAATTTTATTTAAAATTGTCCCAGGACCTATCCACTGCACTGCTAATTTATTTGCTCTGGATGTAGCTAACACTAGGACTAAATCTCCATCCTTAAATTCACGTTTTACTGCGTTTTTATCATACCAAGTTTTCCGCTTAACTTGCATTTCCTCCATTTTATTTATAGCTACTTCTTGACATCTTTTTAATCTATTTATTAACTTCACCACGTTACCTAACTTATCTTCACGATTTTTGACCAATAATTCCTTCTCTAGCGAATAAACCTGATTGGTAACATGCACTTGACTGGCTGCCTGTTCGTATAAGGGTTTAATCTCCTCGCTATTTTTTTGAGCATTGATTAAATTTTCTCGCGTAACCCTTAGCAGCGCTAATTCCGGAACATATTCCTGGAGTGCAGGTATTAAAATTTCGTCCTCTGCATCCGAAGAAACAATTATAACCTCATCTTCCCCTTTTTAGCATCACCACTATCTATTCCCCTTTCTTCTCTAGCCGCTTTGACTTGAGACCTTGTTTGGACAGCATTCAATATTTCGACTGGCAGGAAATTATAGCCTAAATTTCCTTTTATTAGCTCGGCCGTTTTATTTCCAAGCAAATATCGACCGTGTTGATTTAAGTGATTTCCATAAACCGCTGCCTTAGTTTGCACCGTTCCAAAATTTCCGGAAATTTCCACGACCGCCAAAGGTAAACAAACTAATTCTGGGCTTAACTGTTGTTTTACCCAAACATTTTCACCAGAGAAAGAAGAAGGATTTATGTATTTTGCACATACTAAATCTATTGTCGCTCCCGTATCTCTAAGAATGTCTATCTCGTGACCTTTTACAGAGCCCTTTGTTGTATATGAATTAAGAAAATCCGGGTTTTCATTTCCTTCAATATTATTGAGAGTTTCCGTCGTTTTGTTTTTTATTAATTTAGGGCAAACGGCTTTTATATGTCCGGGCATATTGCAATGATAACATCTTTGCATCACGCGTTTTTCAAAAGTTCTCTCTCTAGTACTCTCCGGAACAGAAGCTCCTAATCTGGGGGAAGTTTTCCCAAATCTATTTTCTTTTTCCTTGACCCCTGAGTATGTCAAAATTTTATCATTTCTGCCCCACCTATCCATGGGTTTCGAATTTACCTATCGGACTTCCTCATAATTATCAGAGTTCTGCTATTTGAGTAGCTGATTTAAGGTTTGCCCAATTATCTAAAAAATTATCTTTCATACTAGCATTGGCGCGTTTTTTTAATTGATCTACCACCATTAGATCTTTAAGATTTTGAAAGGTATTTATTTCTATATATATAAGCCAATCAGCCACTCATCTAGATAATTCGTAATTTCAAAAGTGAAATCCTTCCAGGTGCTATCGGATTTTTTCTGGTGTTGGACAAATTTTTGCCGAAAGACCTCCGGACTTAACTTGAATCTTTTAAGTAATAATTTCTTTACATAATCGTAATTTTCGGCTTGTTCCTCCGGTTCGCGAGCAATAAATTGCACGATCTCTAGGGGTAACAAACCCAATAATTGCCCCACCCACTCTTTCTTTTCTATTGACGCCCTTTTAGCCTGGCGTTCAAAGATCACTAGATAATATCTAACTAATCACTAACTAATATCTGACTGCTTAGGATCGAAATCTGAGATCAATTTTTTTAAGTTTAAATTAGAGGTTACAGAACATGCATTTGTAGAATCGTTTGATTCATCGTTTACCCTAAATCTGGATTCTATTTTAAACCTTTCTAAATCAAATTTCAGCTGTAATTCTTTCTCTTTTAATGCCTGCTCCTTTACTAACTCCTCCAATCTCATTTTTTCAGCCCTTTCTAACTCCTCTAATCTCATTTTTTCAGCCTTTTCTAACTCTTCCAATCTCATTTTTTCAGCCCTTTCTAACTCTTCCAATCTTTTTCCGTTTGCAATGATAGTCTCATACAGATTTTTAACAAATTCTTCTTCATAACCTTCACTGTTAGTGATTGCAATTTTTATGCTAGGGACAGTCATATTTAAAGTGGCATTTATTCCTAATTCCTCAGCAAGTTGCAACATGTCTTGCTTTTCCCCTTTACCAAGGAAAGCCATTTTTTAAACAATATCAAATAAATGCCACGCTAAATTTTGCACTATTGTTACTATTCTCTATTAATACAATAACACTGGTCCCATGCATACACAGAAATACACAAAGAAAACTTAACACTAAAAATAATCAAAATCATTCAAGAGACTTAAAACACAATAAATCTTAAGCTAAAATTGCACACAATGCTTGAAATACAATTACAATTCTCTAGAAACAAAATAACACTGTTCCCAAGCAAGAAAAAACACTAAGTATTTCAAAATTTGTAAAGAACATTTTAACCAAAATTCCTAATACAATATGCAGTTTGCAACTCAAAAATATAACAGTACTCACCCATTCGAAGTACTCAGATTGCTGTCAGAAGCAAATTATGGTTCTGAACTCTTCCGTGTGAACAATGGTCCTTTTGACCATCTTGAATCTTTCACCCTTAACAATAAGTGTGGTCAGTTTGACCAGCCTTGAATTCACTCGTGGCACGGCTTCAAAGATGAATTCAATCGCAGCACAGCTTCCGAAAATCGCTTTCCCTTCGGACACTCTCGCCGTTAACACTATAGATCAGTTTGATCTTCTATGAGCAGGACGCTCTTTTTCTCCGAAGCTGAATTCAATCGCAGCACGGCTTCCGAAAATCGCTTTCCCTACGGACACTCTAGCCGTTAACACTATAGATCAGTTTGATCCCCTTTAAGCAGGACGCTCTTTTCCTCCGAAGCTGAATTCAATTGCAGCATGGCCTCCGAAAATCGCTTTCCCCTCGGACACTGTGGCCGTAAACACTATACATCAGTTTGATCTTCTTTAAGCAGGACGCTCTTTTTCTCCGAAGTTGAATTCAATTGCCGCACGGCCTCCGAAGATGTATTTTTCTCCCTGCGTTGCGGTCCGTCCGTAAAAGCCCAAAATTCCCTCCTCTCACGGGTCCTGAATGCTAACTTTTTATCCCAAAGCGCTGCCACCAAAACTCTAAGCTGTAACGTTTGAAAGAATAACGGTAGCGTATTCTTGGTTAATTTAGATATGGAATTTATTTACGTCACAACTATTGAATATTATTTGCTAAATGATACATTAAAGTTATTAAATTTAATTATAGATTGTTAAAGTCCAATATTTTGTGAGAGGAGGATTCGTTGGCCACCGCTCCCGTGCAAGTTCAAAGCATCTCTCCTCTCATCTTCCGGTCGATGGGGTTAGATTCCTCGGGGGTCAAAAAAGTGTTGCGCTGCAGCTGCAAGATGCACGTGTGGGTGTCGGGTCCAACAAAGATGCCGACCACTCTCGATGTTCGGAGAAGTGACGTTACACTATCTTTTCTCTCTCATCTGTTTTAGCAAATTTTAAGAGTCTATAACTTTTATTCAATTAGACTTTTAAGTTATTACAAATTCAAAAGTTAAAAGATACAAAATACATTTGATTCCTATTAAAAGAGTCTATGAATATTTCAAATTTGATAGGACAGTGAATACATACACACCCCACATTTTTAAATATTTTGTCAATGAATCTTAAACCAACGGTGTGCGTCGGCTTGTTTTCGCAAAAACCGTCCGGTAGAACGGAAAAGCACCTTGTATTCATCTCGTGGTGATGTGTTCAAGTGACTAGAATGAAATACTGGTTAAGTATTATTCTAAACACCTGTAAGTGTGATAGTAAAAGCATGAGACTCATCACCAATAGCCCACTGTGTAAAATTAGGTAATTTAAAACAAATAAAACAAAAATGTATCTAATCTCATCTTAGAAAATTTATTTGAATTGGATTAGGCTAAAAATGGACCAATTATTCTTTTAAGGTATCCGACTACGTTCGGAATCGTGATTTTGCAAAAGCGTATTGGGTGAGGTCGTTAGCTCTGATTTTAACCACAAATGGTGTGGTTATTCTAGAAATGTCTAGAACGGATTATGAGCAGACTTTGAGTTATGTATAACTTGACTGCTCAAGCAAAAGGCGTGGACTGTATACTTTAAAAATTGTTTGTTTATTGAGGACGGTAGGTACGTCCGCTCCGAGGATGCATTACAAGCATACTGACGAAAATGTAAACAAGGAGGACTACTAGCGCCCTCTGCACATGCGGGTCGTAACACGTATAAATGGATAATATTTATGATATTTAGTGTCACTTTGATTAGAAAACGTATATAAAATTGTTGTAAGAATATTATTACGATAAAAAATTATTTAAGTACAATACTTTGACAAAAAATGAACATAGAATGATAAATTTTCAAAACATTCCCCTTTTATGAAAAATGCTTCTTTTATAATAATATTTTGCCTGTATATAGCTCAGACCTCAGTACAGAGGCTGAACTAGAAGTTTTGAAAATATATAACTTAGAAGCGGATTTTTCCATATTTTTCTACAACGAAGGGGAGAAATTTTAAGAAAAAAATGCCGATAATTATTCCAATTGACGGTATCTCTGAAAATAATGTGAATTTTTCAAAAATCCTTGTTCCGACTCTCTGGAGAGAGAAGTCTTTACTTTATATAAGTCAAATATTATTATTATAGAGGTATTTTTTTATAAAAGGGGGACGTTTTGAAAAAAGGTTATTCTAAGTGAATTTTTTGCTAAAATATTGTATTTAAGTAATTTTTTTTGACATAATGTCCTTAAAACTATTTTATACGTGTATTCTAATCTAAGTGACTAAATATCATGAAAATTATCCATTTACGCGCTTTTTTAAAATCACGGTTCGCAACGTAGTTGGATACATTAAAGTTGAAAACTGCAGTTGAAGAATATGCAGATTCGGTCTTTTTTAAAACTTAAATCTTTCCGGTATACATTTTTACAATATCTGAAGTTAATAATGTAAACGACAAAGACAGCTAAGAATAAAATGTGATATTTTGTATTTTAATAAGTCTGATTTTTTTAAAAAGGAAATTTAACTTGAAATATTTTTTGCTCTTCGAATTTTATATATTAAAGATAAGGAAATTGAGACTCCTTATGAATTGGAAGCTTCTTTATTTCGTACTTAAAGAAATTGTAATTGCTTTCAAATTAAATTTAACATACAGCACGTTAAAAATTCCGAAGAATTAAAACTTCTCTAAATATTATACACAGGCAGTTTTTTTCACGTAAAAATATACGGAGTTCTAAGCAAATTATTATTATATATATATAACGTTTCGAAGGAGGCATAGAAACTTTTCAGGGAACATTTTTTTAAATTTCATTTATGAAAACAGTACTTAGCAACCTTACAGCGATGAAACCCTACGCCAACTATCTTGATTTTTAGTTGAATTGTATTTTTATTTCAATAACTGCTAATTCAGCAACTTTCAGCTTATACACATTTAACGTTAACGTTTTGTTATAACGTTTAATGCGAAAACGCTTAAGACGAAATATCAGTTAACACGAAATAATACAACGGTACCAACAAACTGATATGCATTTTCAAACATTTTTTTCTCTTAACACGAAATGAAAATCGCGTCACACGAAAAGATTTCTCTTCTGAGAATGAACAAAATACGGAAAACACCAGCGGATTGGACTGTTTTACTATATCATCGGAAAAATTCGTTGGAGTAGATGATGATAATGTGTGTACAGCCCCAATTATGGCAGACAAAGATATTTTGGTTTGTTCAAAGCTCAAAAAATATTGATGCAGATTCTGACGAAGGAAATGAAATTAATAATGCAGTTACTGTTCCCACGTCATCCGAAATGAGGAACATCATAAAAAGTATACGCAATTACTTAGAAGCACATTCCAATGGTGAAATGAATAACAAAATTTACGCAATCGAAGAATTTGTCAATTTGATGCTAAAAAAGATAATGCACAGAAAAAAGTACCAGATTATTTTCCCAAAACTCAATAAATGTTTGTTTTTCAAAAAAACTTCAGAAAATTAATGTATTAAATTTCATTAAGTTCCAATGAATGTTTTTGTTCCATCATTTTTATTAAATACAAGCATATATGCTTATTTATGTAAATAAAATGTACTCTAATAAATTTAATTTTGTTGAATATGTTTTGTTTTTTTATTTCAGTCCCCCCTCCGTTTCATGTAAAACGATTTTCACTGTATTTTGATAATAAATAATAAAAACTTACACATACATTATATAATGAACGTTACATAACCTTATTTGTTGCAACAAATTGAACTGTTATTTCACTGACAAAAGAGGCTCTTGCTTTATCAACTGCATTTAATAGTGGAACGTTCACCCCCCCCAAATTCTGAGTCTTTTACCTGGTCCTTCACTTCCCAAATTAGCTGCAGCTGCCTCTTTGAGCGACATTTCTTAAGATGAAATTTCTTCTAAAGACAGTTACTTTTTCTTTACAAATTACGAACTGATTACGGGTATAAAGCTGCTCGTAAGGATAGAAGCGAGATATATTAGACCTTTCTTCAAGCTTTTTCAGAGGAGAATAAGCTACCTTTGAAAAAATTTGCGCTCCAGAAGTGATTTATATTTGAAGCAATTCATACTCATTGAAATAATTATTTGTTATCAGTATTAAAAGTAACAATTATTAACACTGATAAAAAAAAGGCTGCTTAGACTTTTTGCGACGTATCTTTAAAACATTTTTATTTTTTAGTAAGAAAGAATGGGTAAATATTTGATAAAAACTTCAACTTCTGGGATTTGTATTTTAGTCATAGGAACAAAATTGTATTAAAAACATATAACATCCAGGCAGCGCCGGGTATTCAACAATCGTCTGAACCCACTTTAAAGTTTATTTGTACTCGTCAACATAAACCTGTGATAGTTCGAATAAATAATGATTAAATCAAATAATAAATTTTTTTACTGACCTATCTATTTGGCATGTGTCGACATTATAATTATTTTACAGAAGTTGTAGCAAGAATGGCACATTATCATTCGAGTAGCAGATATTTACATAATAAATAAATGCAAACCAATTACTCTTGAGTAATATCAAATCTATGTTTAAATATATACACATAATTAAGTGTTAAAGATAATTACTTTTGTAACATCGGAATAATAATTATTATTCTAAATTAAAAACCTAGGCACATTTTCTCTCCTCAAAATAATAATCTACCTCCGCTTTTGCATGGTGAATTATGTAATTTCAAAAGCAAAAATAAAATTTGCTAACTTAAAAAAAAGCTTGTATCTGTCATCAACTCAAAACTTTGAGAGATAATTTAAAGTTCACTTCAAAGATGAAAGCCAACAAATCCTTTCAAAAGTTCTACAATGTAGAATTTAGAACTGGATTTTATGAATTGCGCAGAAGGATAGGAAATGAAAGGTGTAGAAACATGATATAGTACAATTTCCTTCATACTGTAGGGTGAACGACTTCACATATACCAGAAATCACCAACAGGTTTTCTGCAGATTTTAACGAGGAACAGCTCAGGATATGACGAAAAAGACAGATTGGAATGTTCTTAGAAACTTTAAAATTTTTCTTTTGTAAACTTTAAGAGATGAGGATTAGTTGTTTATAACACGTTTGATATTTTGCCCTTCCAGTTGATCTTAAGTTATGTCCCGACTTTTTTTTGTTTGTTTAAATATGTTAATCATTTTATATACTCGATAGTAGAATTAGATTCTTCCCGTGTTTTATTCGCTTAAATTTACGGGATATATTAAATTTATTTTCACATAATATATCGGCGTTAATTGACAAAAAAAAAATCGAAACATTTTTTTCCATGTTTTATAAGCGTAAATTTATTTAAAATATTTTTCGTTCAAGTTGCATTCGGAATAAAGTAAAATCATATTATACATATGTACGCATATACATTACTAAATTATTATAAATATAACTTAAAAATAAAATAAATAAGAAAATAGCAAAAACAGTACAGTGCAAAGTAATATAGCCCCAATAATACATAAGCAATATCCTCGGTTTTGAGATAAGAATGCAAAAGTTTTAAAGCACCAACTTTTTTTTTATGTTGCTTGGGCTACCCGGTACTATTTGATCCATGGACCGGTACCAGTCCACGGTCCAGGGGTTGGGGACCATTACTCTAAAGCATCAAACTAATTGACATACATATATATATATACACACACACACACTCAGGAACATTGAAAATAGCGACCCAAAAAGAAAGCATCGGATTGAAATGAAATGTAATACACATAATGACACAAATGAGAGATTCACTTGATCTCAAAAACAAGACAATTAAACGATTACAGAGTGTGCAACGACACAAATACTGGGCAACTTCAATAGCCCGTTGAACCACATCCAGCTGCAATACATACCGCCACACGGTCCGGCATTGAGTTGATTAGACACCTTATGCTGTCCTGAGGCAGATGGGCTCACAAATCTTGAACAGCCAAGTCTAAATCGTGTACAGAGTGACACGATGGCATCTGCCGTTTTAGCTGCTCCCGCACGTGCTCTACAGGGGACAAATCTGGGGAGCGGGCTGGCCATGTAAGAGTCTGAAAATGACGTAAGAAGTCTTGAGCAACTCTTGCTGTATGTGGACGAGCATTATCTTGTTGGAAAATTGCCCCTGGGAGACCATTTAGGAAAGGTCTTACATGGGGTCGAAGAATATCATCAGCGTAACGTTGGCCCGTTAAGGTTCCACGCATCACAATTAAAGTGGACCGGCTATCATAGGCTATGGCCCCCCTAGACCATTACACCAACTGCGCGGGGGGGTGACGTAGAACAGTGTGGGAGGAATTGTACCGCTTACCAGGGTGCCTCCACACCTGTACACGGTTATCATCTGTCCCCAAAACAAACCGGGATTCATCACTAAACACAACCTTTTGCCATTCTGTGACATTCCACATTGATCTGGCTTGGCACCACTGTAGACGCAGCTACCGATGTTCCGGTGTTAAAGGGAGTGCACGGAAAGGGCGCTTGGATTTAAGATTTGCTTCTGCAAGGTGTCTGGAAATTGTTTGTGGAACAATTGCTACGCCTACGTCTGCTCGTATCGTTGAACGAGTCACTGTGGAGTCCACAAGTGCTTGTCGCACGATCCTTTGATCCTCTCTCCTCGTTGTCTTCCTGGTCGCTCCAGACCCGGTTTTCCACGCGTGGGTACCTTCTCGTCACTGCTCCCTATAATTTCTAATGGCACACTCCGAACGATCTACCTCGCCAGCAACACGGTGCGTCGACCAGCCTGCAGTTTTCATCCCGATGATCAGGCCTCTCTCAAACTCGCTTAACTGTGAGAGATGTCTTCTAGCACGTTTACCTGGCATGTTTCGCTTACCAAAGTCTTCCTACAATCGGCGGGTAATCGTCACGTTTATGAATCTTCGAATTTGCGCTGGCTTATATAGCACCCTCTTCCTGATTATAGCACCACCTCGGCGTGTATGAGCATGTGTATTGGCCCAAAACTTGGATCATTTGCATATCACATTACGCTGTACTTATTTGCAAAGTTTCGCGATTGTACTTAGCTTCCTTCTTGGGTCGCTATTTTCAACGTTCCTGAGTGTATATATAAGGTACGTCTTAGTGTTTCCTGAAATTTCGCGATTTAACCCTTTATCTACTGCAGTTTTTTCCACATGCAATATTTTTTTTAAATCACTACATTGAAAATTAAGGGATATACATAAACAAAATACTCAACTTTGGGAAATTTAGTTAGTTAGAGCTAACTAATTAATTAAAGATATTCCACTGTAAAATTAATTTTTTATACACACTCTTCACTTAAAATAAATAGTCAAATCGTTTTCTCAGGTCTTCATTAACATACAAAAAAAAAATAAGGCACTTATCTTTTGACATTAACTATTTTTTCGGAACAAGAAGGACAATCTTCGCAATTTCTGTTATAAAACTATTCGCCTTACTCGCTAAAATATTCATCATAGAACCAGGGTTGCCATAAATCTTGGAAAAGTGGATCTAAAAGAATATTCCCGCTAAGTATCACCAGAGTATTTGTAAAAATGGTTTTTCTATGTAATTTTAAAGTGAGTGGTACTTATAAGTACCGTCGGCAGATAAAGGGTTAATAAAACATTTGTGTAATTACGCAATATTAAATATGCACTTATTCAGTGCGGTGAATAAGCTACCCCAAATCGTTTCAAAACCAACGTTATAAATAATATTCTAAAGCTAAACAAACATAAGAGGAATTTAAATATTGCGTGTAAAATAAGGATTTCACAACATAAAAGGTTGTCCATCCGGTTTAGTGGTTAGTGACACCAACTGCTGTGGCATAGAGCATCGGTTCGAATCCCGGAGAAGGCATACATGTTTGGGAAAGAAAAACGTCTGTGCGGCACGGGGGAACTCTAAATATTCGTTGATCCACAAGTCTTCCCGTGGAGTCGGTGGAAGGAGAAGAGAGGTAGGAGGCCCCCTGATCCCCCCTTTCCCCAGCATGTTCTCCCTAAAAATTGGGGTGAGACCCGAGCCAAATAGTACTGTCATCTGTATGGTGCTGAAAACTACGGCTAACGACAGGCGCAAAAACTAGCCCCCTACCACGATGAATTTCGTGGGCCTCGATCTGATACTGTCAACCAGGTGGCATTAGCAACAACAACATTAAAGATTCTATTAAAAACTAGTGTTGATCCGGTGTAGGTTCTTACTACAGTTTTTATATGATTCTTGCGAGTTTATTTATTCTAAAAAATTGTGCTTCTGAAATAAAATCTTTTCCAAATGAAGTGATTTGAGGAATTTTAGTTATTTTTTTTAAGGCAATTGATTTTATAATTTCAAGTAGTTCAATTCAAAGAAATTTATTTGGTAGAGTGGTTATATGGAGAAGATATTGATAATTATTTCAGCTCAAGAGAGCTATATGAAATAATACTGGTTACAGAATATTAATTTCAATTCAAGTTCTTAAGTAAATTGGTTTTGGATTGATTAAAACATCGTTCTTCGAAGCAACATGAGGATTATTGGCAACGGACCTCAGAATTTTGGACCACAGTCAAGTGACAATACCTAAGCTGACACTTCACTTTTCAAACTTTCACACTACGCCATATGAGAACTTTGAGCTTCGATATATTTAACGTGCATTAACTTCCCTAAATGCACTGGCTTGTCCTTAATTTGCATTAGAAAAAGTGGTAAGAGATTCCAATATCAATACCAGAGGAAATTTCTTTAATAAATCAATACAGTTGTTGGCTTTTGCTGATCCCATTGATATAATTCCTCGAACACGCACCGCACTGAGACAAGCCTTCTTATCTTTAGAGAAAGAGGTCTTCAAGATGGGACTTTAAATCAATGAGAATAAGACCAAATACATGCCTTGCACTAAATCATGTTTTAACAATTCCCACTTTAAAATTGAAGAGCATAATTTTGAAGTTGTTGACAGTTTCACTTCTTTAGGTTCGGAAATTAACAATAGAAACGATTGTACAACAGAAATCCAAAAGAGAATTACTATGGATAATAGATGTCTTAATGGAATACGAAAATATGTATGAAATTGAATTTAATCAAAAGAAAAAAAAAGGATCTATTGTATAAGTCTTTTTAATCAGTATTAACTTATACATGTGAAACTTGGTCCATGTCTCGAACACATGAGAACATAATAAGTATCTACGAAAGGAAGATTGTAAGATTTATTTTCGGATGAATTCAGGAAAATGGAACGTGGCGAAGAAGATTAAATTTCCAGCTCTATCAATCATATAAAGAATCTGACATCGTTAACTTCATCAAAATACAACAAATTGAATGGGCAGCTCGCGTTGTCAGATTGGACGAAGACCGCACCACCAAAAGAGACTTCAATGCACAACCAAACGGCACACGAAGAAAGGGCAGGCCAAATCTTAGATGGATTGATGGCCTAGAAAAAGATCTCCTAGTTTGGAGAACACTGGCAGGAAGAAGACTGGCCTAGAAATGGCTTCTTCAGAAGGCCGAAACCCACCCTGGACTGTCGAGCGACTGAGGAAGGAAGGAACTTCTTTAAATAGCGGTACCAGGATTCGAACCCATGACTAAAAGAACGCTGGTTACGAGTTCACGAAAAAAAAACTACACAACTGCCGTGACCACAAGTGGAGGTAAAAGTTAACATAATAAAGTAATTGATTCTCGTCATTTTGACTGTAGCTCAAAATTGAGGGTAACAGTAGGTATTCGAATGTGCGTGAGACAAAGAGTTGCGAATTGATTCGGTTAATTTTTGTCATGTTTAAAAATTCTCATCCACAAATTCCTTTTCTTAAAGTGAAAATTTTAAATATATTCTTTTTTAATATATTCTTCAAAAAATTATGGCATTCAAAAATATATTTATTCAACATTTTTTAAAAAATATATGAGATTCTTTAAATCACTTTATATATTAAAAATCTCGCGATGCAATGACACATTTCTAAGAATTTACTGATTTCGTAAGCGTACACTAATATTTTATCTCTTTGGTCAGCATTCAAAATCTCATAAAAACATACAATACAATCATAAAAATATATATATCATGGCTTCAAAGAAAGCTTACATATAGTTTTTAAGTGAATTTACGAAAGATCACATCGTCTTTGCATAATAAAACTTTTATTAGCAATTAACTGAGAGAGCGGTTAAAGCTAAACAAATAAAGTGGGTTATTAATAAGAATTCAGGTAAAAAACCACAAAAGTACATAATATAAGTACGATTTAATAACTTTTGGCTTCAAAAAGAAAACACACATGGCAATACTAATTCAGGAAAATTTTAACAAACGTTAAGAAATGGAAAATAGTATTTATTATAAAATTTTAAAAGCGATTATATAATACGATAACAGATTTAATTGCTTTTAATTTTTGTGTGCGTATAATATGATTTTTTTCTTTTGATTTTATAATTTTACACTTCATTTCTACTGTTCGTATTTATGTTATTATTTTCAGTACTTTTAAAAAAATCAATTTTCAAATATTTTCTAGAAAGAATAAATTTTAATTCGTTCATCGATTCAAATTTAAAAAATCGTTTGGATTTATCTTATTTAAAGAATTAACGAACTCTGCTATTATCAAGAGAACATCGAAAAAAATATATAATGGAATGAATAGCTTACATATCTAACAAATAATTTGTCTAAATTAAATTTAGGATTGTAAATGTTTAAATTATTAAATGTGCAAAATGATTTATTTTAACTGGTAACAAAAAGATATTAACGAAACACTTTATGTAAATGCTATTTTTAATTTTTAGAAAACTAATACTCTTCCTTTTTAATAAAAAACTATAAAATTTAATAAAATCATAAATTCTAAAAAAAGTTTCAAAATGGCTTCCAGGTGATGATATAATTTTCAGTGCAAAAGAAAAAATATTTTCAATGAGTTGCAATTAGATCTTTTAAAAGCTTTATTTAATTGAAAACGATTTTTACTGTACGGCATTTTTAATTCTGGAATTTGTTATGCATTTCGTGTAACAAAGTCCCGTTTTTAAATTCTGAAGTATGTGGTCAAAAATGGCGGTCTCGGAATACAACATTTCTTCATTTTTATTTTCGAAGAAAACAATCCCAAACAACAGAAGACGAGTGGATCCCATAGACTGAAACCTCGCGTTGTTCGATCGTGAGAAAGAAAGTTCTTTCGTGCGTGCATAACGAGCGGCCATTTTTACTGCTTTTCGCCACGCGTGAATGAATGCAGGACGCATGCGCAATGAGGTCCCTCGCTTGCACAATAGATTCGAAGCTTTTGCGAATCTGGCCAGATTCCCAGCGGATGGGTTTTGAAAGTCGACGCCATTTCTTTTTCTTGGGATGTAAAAGAGCGATTCTTTAGGGGAGATCTGACAACGGAAGGGGATAATCGTTTGCTCTTAAGAAAATTGGTTGGTATGGAAATTCGTGCGGAAGAACCATAAGTAATAAAATTTTTTAGAAAGATATTTTCGAGACTGAGAATCGTATTTTATTGTCGTGTGCTTGGATTCAATGAGTGTGCATGTAGAATTGGAATGCTATTCATTCGCAAAATGCAGATCTTTAGAGAGATATGATTCGTATCTGAGAAATGATTTGTAGGTAAATTAAAAGAGACAACTCTACAGAAAATAAATATTTTCATTAAGGAATTCTTTACCGCAAAATATAGCATTTTTTCAAATTCAGAATAAAAAAAAAATTTTATAACATTTTTGCCGTTTTACTTTTGTTTTCTTTTGCAATAAATATAATACAAAATATTTGAGGAAATCTAATAAATCAAAGAATATATTTATTGGGAAAAAAAGTTGTTGCATTTATATATTTTAATAAAACTATTAAATAATGTAAAATCAAATACATTAAAGAGCACAAAACAGAAATTATTTAATCTTAAGATCATGTAATTTTGCCCTCAATTATTACAAACATACAAAACAATTTTGGAAAAAAATACAAATTTTTAAAATAGAAGATTTTAAATCATAAATTTAAAATTCGTAAAAATATCATAATATCTAAAATTTTAAAAAATGATCCAAAAATATTACGAAAAAGATTTAATAATAAGTTTAATCAAAATTACGAGTTTTATATTAGAATCACATATGTATTTTATGTGAATTGTATCTCACTGAGATATGATTCAAAATTAAGAGGTTCGTCTCCAATAGCCCTCGCATAGCTAAAGAGTGCGACGTTAATAAAAAAAATTAAATCAAATCTTACTGAATAATGATTCCAAATCAAAAAAAAAAAATTACGATAGAGCATGAATTTATGAACTGTATTTATAAAGAGCGCGTGTTACAAATGTTTTTACTGGATTTCATTCCTATATTCTGACAAAAAGGGAGGACAAATCAAGTACGTTTCTTCCTGAATTTTTCGGAAAATATTCACAATTCCCCGAAAATATTATTGGCATAAGATACTCAACATATATACAATATAACCAACAATCTAAATATTGATGCTTTTTAATCACAAAATTTGTGTGAATTTCTTCATCGTTAATATTATAATATCATTTCACAGTAATTGCATATCACAGAGTTCTTTTAGTGCTATTTGGTAGATTAATGTATTCAGTGAGGTCTAAAGACGTCTTGGGTCCCTATGAAAAAGTAGCCTCTCCCTTGCGACTCTTTTGAGTGGACAATATGTAGCATATGTTGTAAAATATTTGCACAAACGGGAACCCGTCGCAAATAAATGTGCGTGACTCACAATCTCACAAAACCTAGATACAAAACGGTTCTACAAACCGCTATCTTTCGACTAAATGAGTAACAATGGTGTATGTTGTAGGCATAGGCCTACACACGGATGACGGACATGACATGAATGCAGTCTTGCTATTGTTGCCAGTAGGCATATTATTCGAAATTCCTAATTTTTCGGAGATTTTGTCCGGGCATAATATTTGATGGTTAAAGTTATCCGGATCATGATCTTACCAAGCCGAGAACGAGACTATAGGCCCCTCTTGGAGTTTACACCCTTCTGGTCACGTGCCTTAAAACACGTCCCTGAATATATTATGTGTTTTATATAAAACTATTAAATAACACAACACATTTGATGCTTTTATAAATACTTTTATAGAAAAATGTATAATAATTCGGTGATTTTTGATTTAATTTTTTTTTTTTAAAAATTATTTGGTGCTGTTATATATTATGTGTTTTATAAGGAGTGTAACAGAATCACTCCCGGGGGAACCTGCACTCTCCAGAAAGTTTCCTTTTAACCATGAAGGCCCTAACTAAATACAAACGAAGAGAAAACTCAATACTCATCTCCCAGTGGCGTAACAGAGAATAAGCCCCCCCCCCTGCAAAGTTTAGGTTTGGGGCTCCAAGCCAGATTTCACAAAGGGCTTGGAATCAGCCCTTTCAAAAATCCGGACGTATTATTTACGTACTTGGAGTCAGGCAAGCTTTGGGCCCCCTAGAATTCTGCCCCCCTCCGATGCTGGGTTGGTGAGGGTGTAATTTACGCCACTGCCACCTCTCAACAAATCTGCCACATCAATAGCAAACTGGGCAATAACAAAAATAATTGTCAAACAAAGAACAGAACACCGCGGGAGATGAAAATTAACCCTGATGGAACGAAAGCATATCAAAATTATGATAACTATCATGACAAAGAGCTGATAAGGTCCCATATTTTTAGCTACCTTACCATCTTTGCCTTGCTTCATGACATCGATGTGCCGTTCGGCACGGACATAAACCTCTATGAAGGCAACAAAGAAGATCAGGCAAGATTCAGGGACGTCTTAAGACGTACTTCTTCAAGCCCTGGGCCCCTATGCAAAAATAGGCACAGGGACCAGTAACGTCACAAAGAACACAAGAGCAAAGAATATTACGTAACTGACAAAGTTCACTCACAAAGAATACTATGTAACTGACAAAGTCCACACTCGCAAAGAATACTATGTAACTGACAAAGTCCACACTCATAAAGAATACTATATAACTGAGACAAAGTCCACACTCACAAAGAATACTATGTAACTGACAAAGTCCACACTCACAAAGAATACTATATAACTGACAAAGTCCATGTAAAGTTAGGTTTTGTGCCCCAAGCCGTACTTGTGTCAGCCAAGCTTTGGGCCCCAATAGTGGCGTAACGGAGAATATTAGGTCTCCCTGAAAACTCAGGTTTTAAGCCCAAACCCAAATGCGTACTTGGTGTCAGTCAAGGTTTGGGCCCCTTAAGAGTCCCTGACTCCCTCGCAATGGGAGGGTTGCGGGGTGAAAGTTACGCCACTGTCTGTGCCCCTACACAAATGTAGGCCCCAACAATGATCCTTAAAGGAGACATAACATAGAATACGTTGCCAAAAAATCGTACAAACAATAACCAGTAACAAACAAATGTGCAAGACTTACAGTCGCACAGACTGGCTTGAACTATTGCCGCCTTTTGATTGAAGAAGTCATGATAGTGTATGGAGATAGGCCTAGGCCTATACATGAACGACGGTCATCACATTTAGCCAGTTGACATATCGTCCAAAATTCCCAGTTTTTCGGAGAATACAACCGGAAGTAACCTTTGACCGTTGAAATTATTCGAATCATGATCTCATTAAGGCTGAGTCGAGAACGAGACGAGGCTCCCATTGTGGCCGAGGCCCTGTCCCAGTTGGCCCATGCCTTAAGGCGCCCCTGGCAAGAGTTGTCGTCCGTGCCCATAGCACAATCTAATTCATCATGGGCGCGAAATCATGATCATCAAAAGAATCATTTAATCATTTTTTAAAAATTGTTTTGTGAAATGAAGCATTAATTCGTTTTTATAAAATCATTTGATACATAAAATAAATTCTAAAATCGATTGGCGAACTATGAATTATATTTTATTACAAAATCGTTTGATGAATAATACGTTATAATTTTCATAAAATCATTCAGTAATGCAATATAATACACTTTTTTGTACATATAGCCATAACTCACACAAAAAAAAAATTAATACCCAATTCGTCAATGTTATTCTGCCGCACGACTGAAAACATCAGCAAGAGAATTTAATCCGATCAATTCTCCTCAACTCTCCCAGTTATATAGCAAAATGTACCAATTAAAACAAAAATATAGCGATGAACAAAACAGATTAATTTAAAACAGGGCCCTCTAATCCTTTTAAGCGACAAATCAGGATCTCAAGTCACCCTTAAGAATGGCTTAACCATGAGTTCACCATATTAAATTTGTAAAAGCAACTTCGACGAAGCTTAAACGAAGCGCTTGCAATAATATGTAGATGGGCAAACGTTTTGAATTTAAATGAAAATTTGAATAAAGACTACCTCATTTAATGATGAATGCAATGGTCGATTCTAATATAGATATAACCGTCAAAACGATTTAAAGAGGCCTTTTGTGTGTGGCTGAATGAATATTAAAATTCTCTTTCTGTATTCTGAGCTCTTTTCAATAATGCTGGAAGGAGCGATTGACTTTTAATTGGATTTAGAACAAAAATTAGCTCCCCGTTGAAGAGAATTCTCCATTCCTTGAAGACTTTCATCACTGCTTATGTGTATCTTCTTTTATTAATTTTAACAATAATTTTAATAAATTAATTGGGGATTTAAAAACCAGCTTTCATAAATTGAATTTATTTATCAATTGTGGTGCGTTCTATCGGCAGTGTGTGCAAACGGAGAATAAAATTTAACTCATAAATGAATTAAAAGCATCCTTTGATTAAATTCCATTTTAATATTTAAATTAAAATATTTTAAACAATTGATAAAATACTTTATAATTTTATCATAGCAATCAAGAATTGGACAATGCCGCAGTATGCTTAAAATGGAATAAGCTGAAGATAACATGACATCCACTGTTCAACGTTTAAAAAAAGCAACTTAGGCACTAGTTTTAAGCTCCAATGCGCAGATTGAACGTGTGTCGGGAATTTACTCCTATCTCACATATATAGAAATCGAAATTACTGAATATAATTCCTTGAAGTTTATATCATTAAAATTTTGCATAGTATATTTACCCCTATAAAATTTTTTTAAAAAAAATAGCGCATGTTAAATTTCTTAACTATCTGAGAAAATATTTTTACAATTACGATCCACCAGCATCTGATTTTATCTCTCAATATTATATATATCGCTAGTTAATTAAACTTCTCGCTATGTTATTTTTCAACTCATACTATATGTGGTACAGGTAAATATTCTTCATCTTAGTCATATAAAAATATCTTTTTAAAAACTTTTAAATACTTTTTCCGTACTCGGATGTCAATGCAAGGTGTTAGAAAGGTTCAAATTGAAATTAAAGGCCTTTATATAACCAGAAAATATAAGGTTTAACATACAATCAAATATCTTTCCTGTTTTACATTCACTCACTCTTTCTTTCCTAATTGAATCTAGACTGTACACATTTACCAAACAGGGGTCTCTAACAAAGCTTCGAGAGGGTCCTTCGTGGGGAGCGTGGGGCTCCAAAAAGTTTCATTTCGGGGGAGTGGGGAGTCTTAATATTAACCAAAGTGACTCATATGACAACAATAACATCTATTTAATAGAACATTATTGTCTTATGCTATTTAAGAGGAAAAAATGTTTCAGCTTTATAACGTGAAATATTCAAAATACATAGTTTACATGTGTGCTTCATATTGAAATTGCTTACTTGTTATCTTTTGATAATCAATAAACAAAAATTTCACTAAGAAAATGCTTATTTATCAGTATTTGGTGCCATAAAAACAAATATTTCATTGATGAATATTACTAGGGGTCCTATGCTCAAAAAGTTATTTCTCGGGAAAGGGGTCTACAAGTAAAAACAGGTTAGGAACCTTTGTCATACATGTGAATAAAAACTAATTTTTTTACCATATTACCACACAATACATTTTCAATGTCTTTGCTTTGAACTCTTAAAATCACTCGTTGAAGATTGCAGGCCCAGCAAGCTATCCCTTGCATTTATATGCAATTTGATTTCCACAAAGTAGTGCAAAAGAATATTCCAAAATTTCAATAACTTTACAAGTATTTTTGAAGGATGTTTTGTTTTTGTTCGATAAATGAAATATTTTCACAAACGCAATTCTTTACCGTTTAAAGATCTACTTAAACACAGCCAATAATCATTGAGTTTTTGAAACAGCTGAAGCGGCTGACACCCCCTAATCCTCTGAATCTATTCAGAGTAAGCAGCATATTTTCCTGTTATTTTAGTCACGATAGCTTGGTGGTCATGGTCATGAACTCGTGGTCAACGTGTCATGAGTTCGATCCGAAGTGCCAGTAAAGACCCAACGTACAGAGGGGCTGATGCCCGTTAAATCTGTCATGGCTCAAAATCCTCACGTTTACGTGGTGTAGAAGTTATACGAATGGAGTGCTATATAGTTCAGGTGTCGTTCTTGCGTGGCTTAACCGTGCCTCTAAATTACGCGGTCCGCCACCAATCGTCACATTCGTGTTGCTTTGCAGTGTGACGTTAATAAACACTCGTTCACTTTCCTGGTAATATAATTTTAATATTTTGTAAAGTATTTTTGGTTTTATTTCTAGCTATTGAAACGACATGAATATTAAATGAATATAACATGAATATAAAATACATATTTTTGGAACACAAAACCACTCCATACAAAAGTTTTATTCAATTCTTTTTATAGTCATACAATGAAAAAGAAAAAAAAATTAAATCAATATTATACTTTATTTTTAAAAATACTTTTTTGTATTTTTTCAATAAGTGATATTTTTTAAAGGACAAAAAATTGCTTAAAAACACCTAGGGAACTAACTCACTTCATACAAAGGAATAGTTTTAAGTGTAGCACTCAGATCTAACTTTCAAATTTTACATAAGAAAAACCCCGATTTTGAAAATTCTTGTAGGTCCTGATTAGTCACGAAGAAAATACTAAGTCAGAGTTTCCCAAACTTTTTTGTCTCATAGACCCCTTACCAATTTTTTCGGTTTTAGGAAGACCCCTGATTACTTAATATTGAATTTTGCTTGAATGTTTGTTTGACAGCTGATTTAAAATTACTTACTTTACAAAATGTTAATTTCTAACTGTACTACGTACAATGTTTATAGAACTTAAGAAACACATTTTTATTAATTAAATTAAAATTTAATTAATATATGAAAGAAGAAAGATGAATCTGGTGCTTGAATAATAAATTTTCAACATTTGGTTTCAATCTTGTCAGGTTTAACCCTAAATCTCCTATGTTAGTAGTGTCTAGTTGTGATTTCTTTCAAAGATTGGTAACCGAGATGAAACTCCTTTTCACTTGGAAAAAGCAATTAAATACTTTTTCAAGATATTCCATAATTCGGGATGAATAGCAAATATACCTTTTTAAAACCAAAATTGCTGACATCCGTTTCTAAACTACTTTAAGATCTTCGTTAGTGCCTATTCCGATCATCAGTTCCTCTCGTAATCTGACATTTTATTCAGTATGACCATTTGAATTCATTGCCTACTGTGGTATTACAATGCTCAAAGCATTCTCAAACCTAGTTTCAAAATCTGAATAAAGGACATTTAAATGCTGAACATAGGCAAAAACGTCATTTTTCTGTCAGATTGTCTGTGTCAAATTGAGAGACTGGCAAAATTAGCAACAGCCAATATTATGCTCCTTTAGCTCAATTCTGGCAAAAAAAAAAAAAAAACCGCTGAAATTATGGTCCTTGTTTTAAGAAATTTTATTCAGTAGCCTTGTAACTGCTAATTATAACTTCATTAAGCTTGTAAATAGATCTGTTAAATAGGTAAATCTGGTTTCCACTTGATTAAATTTTCTTTTAAAATCAAGGGCGAGATCTGGTTTAAAGAGAGCCACTATCTTAGACCCCCATTTACACCTCATGGACCCCCAAATTATATTTCGCAGACGTGGACCCCTTTCAGGTTGTCATATACCCCTGGGTGTCCATATAGACACTTCGGGAATCACTGTACTAAGTGGTCGATAAAATCTATTTATAAGGTTTCAGAAAACGTAACAAATGAAAACATTGAATACAGTTAAATTTAATTCAATACCTGAGAAAATGTAACATTGTTTTACGGTTAAATTTACGACAATGATAATGATATATTTGACCAATTAAGATATAAAATCCGACTATAATAAAAAAATATAATTGTGAAAAATGTAAAAAATAATGAGATGTTCTGAGATTACAAAAAAAAACCCTATTCAAAGGCAAATTGAGACTTAAAATAGGATTTTTATGGAAATCCATGAAATATATACTAAGTATCTTTCATTCCTAAGATACGGATCAGACTAAATTAGCATAGTGCATGCAACTTCTATGCTCAAAACAATTTTATAACTATAGTTCAAAAGACAATCTTTCTCCGACAGAAATAGAAACATGACGTTCGCAGGTTCCTACAATTCTTAAAACTGAAAAAAATCGTGTTAATTTTTAATGTTCAAGAAATATATCAGGCATTGTAAAACAAAGACTATTGTGATATCAAAATTTTCAGCCATTTTCTCTGATTTGAAAAAACCTATTTTAATTATTTGGGCATATCGAGTAAAACATATGGAACACATTCAAAAAAGTTTCTATTTCATTGTTTTAGAACAGTGGTCTTCAAACTTTTTCGACTCACGGAACCTTAACAACTGCAAGGTGTTTCCAGGGAGCCCCATTCCATTTTTTCTTAGAATAATATACCGTAAAATAATACTGAAAGTAGATCAACGTGTTGTGAGTACTTAATGTATTACAAAAAAGGATTATATTTATTTAAAAAAAATTAATATAATTAATACAATTTACTCATTAATAATACAAATCTGTGCTCCAGGTGAGCATAATAATGTATTATACTTAGTAACTAGGATATGTGTTTGCATTATTTTACATAAACTTTTGAAGTCTAGGTATGTTGAAATCATTTACAGATACATTTCATATATTTTGTGTCTAATTTGTTTTTGTTTCTACTTACGTTGAGATTTATTTTTCACTTAAATACTTTGTACTGATTGGTATTAAAATGTTCATAGCTGTGTGAGAAATCCTATGTATTCTGCAAGAGAATTTACAATATAAAATTTAGGAGCTGCTCTTGCTCAAATTTAAAATTTAATTTCAAATCTGTTGATATGTTAATATATACGTACGTTCGTTGTTCCCTCTCCGTTATTTTGGTAAACCTTCTCCTTTATCATATGTTCTTTTTTTAAATTATAATAAAAGTTAAAAAAGTATAACAAAATAAAGCTATTATACAGAAATACAATTTTCAGTTTTAATGACTGGAATGAGCGTGCTTTTTTTTTCGGACAAAAGTTTAAACCCGGGTTCTTTTGCTATTATTTGCAAACGTATTTCATGTTCAGAATGAAATTTATTTCTTTATCCCCCCATCTTATATATATCCCAAGTTTATTTATGTTTATTTTTATATAAGCAAACTACCTTTAAGAGAATTCAATCTCTTATAAAAATTAAAATCTTACTAAAGTTTTGGTGCTTTGATTAAGCTAGGGTTCCGCGGAACCTAAGTTAAAGCCCTCTGGTTTACAATATTAAAAATAAAATTCATATTTTTCTTCAAATCTACTGATTAAAGCAGTGGTTCTTAAACTGTGGTTTGCGGGCCCCTGGGGGTCAGCAGCTTTTTTCTAGGGGGTCCGCAAAAGTCTCATGTAATGTTAATATGTCCCTCTTTCACAGACTTTTTAAAACCTTTTGAAAAAATTGAAAGATGTGTCATCCTAGACTTGATCTCTAAATTGTCCCCGATAAAAATATTTACTAGAACATATATTTCGATCAAGAATATTAATTCAGTTTTTTTAGTGTTTGCAACTACATAGCAATCACTAAAACGCAATACTTTCAAAACATATATAGTAAAAACACATGTGTAAAGATAAGTAGCTGAATTCCCATAGTGAGCCACAATACGATAACGATTGCATCTATCTCAATCACCTAATCTAATTGTGCCTGCATTATTTATCCATTTGCGTCTACATTGTTTATTTATTTGAAACTAGTATTTTGTAATATTCTTATATACATGTGTAATTAGATGTTTAGTGTTTTCTTAAAGAAAAAAAGAAGTGTGAAGAAAGTCTGTAAAAATAGCAGAAGCTGTCTTAGGACTATCGAGAAACATTTAAAATTACATTAAAATTTTGGGGGTCCGCAATGTCAGACTGATACATAAAGGGAGGCCGCAGCGATCGAAAGTTTAAGAACTGCTGGATTAAAGAATTCTTAAAATATCCTAACGGTGGATCAACCACCCCCATAGTAAAAATTATACAAGTGTTCATACTCATTGCTCAAGCTGTAACACTTTATTTGCATGTATGTATTTCAATGTATTCTAAGCAGGAAAAAGATAAATTTCAAGTCTACATCTCCGTATTTTACTTTCTACTTCAATTTAGTGCCTTTTCTAAAACAATGTATCCAATCACCTTTTCCTCAAAATTGTACTGAATTTTTATTTCGTCTTTGCTTCTGCACCTTGACAGAGCCACATACAATTGTCTATGAGTAAATATTGTTTCCTTCGATTTTAGGGCTAAAATCCACAAATTGAGAGCCGGACTTACTGCCTTTTCAGTTCCTACACTATTAGTTCACTCTCTTCCTATATATACAGGGTGCGGAAAAAATTCTTGCCTCCTAGAATACTTAACGAATTTCCTTTTAACTGGTGTTTTCATGTTTCTTTATCTAACACCTTAATGATAAATTTTTAAATATATTTCTTAGTTTTTACTTTGATTTATGTGTTTTAGATAATGTCGAGAAAAAAGTCTGCTATTTTAGAGTTGTTTAGCGAGGGAAACGAAAGTTCGTTTGCTGAATGTACCTCGGCAAACAGTGTCTGATGCAATCTGCCGTTTCAAAGAGCTTGGTAATGATGATCGACGTCCAGGAAGTGGGCGAAAACGTACTGCAAACCTTCAAAGAATCATAAGGCCATAGAAAAGTGAGTCCAGAGAAATCTGAGGGTTTCCATGAGACAGATCGCTCGTGACATGGGAATAAGTGACAGATGGGTGAGGCGAATAGCAAAAACGGAGTTTGGACTGAAGCCTTACTAGTTACGAAAAGTTCAGCTTCTCACTGAAAAAAACAAACTCGTACGGCTCCGAAGATGCCGAAAACTTTTAAGACGGGCCGCAAGTCAGCGCTGGGAGAGATTCCTTTCCACTGATAAGAAGCTCTTTTCAAAACTCTCAAAACGATAGAATCTGGTGTGTGGACGCTCGAAACAACTCGGCAATTGTTTAACATCGCCAATACCCAAAGTCAGTCATGGTCTGGGGCGGAATTTGTGAAAGTGGCAAAACACCTTTAGTTTTTGTGGAAGAGGGCGACAAAATCAATCAAAAAGTGTATCCCGGAGAGATAGTATTGAAGCTGTTGTACTTCCGTGGGACCAAAAGCGTTTCGAAAATTCAAATTGGACGCTTCAACAAGACTCTGCACCAGTTTGCAAAGCCAAAAAGGCACAAGAGTGGTGCAAGGCGAATTTTTCAGGCATGATATCATCTGAAGAATGACTACCAACTCGCTGGACCCCAATTCCAAGGATTACAGTGTATCGTCCATTTTAGAGTTCAGGGCCAGCACTAAACCGCACAAAACTTTGGACTCTCTAAAGCAATCACTTCTACGGGAATGGGGGTATATTACAGGTAAAAGACTTGAGGTTCATTGTTGGAAATTTCTGCAAGCGTTTGCGCCTCTGCATTGCTGCAAACGGCGGTCACTTTGAAACCAATTAAATTTATTTATTAGTGCAAGTGAACTCTTATTATTATTTGTTATATTTTGTTAATTTGTTAATTTTTTATAAAGTTGTATAAAAAATTGTTTGTCCGGGTTTTTTTGCCGCACCTTGTATATATATGTATCTTGTTCAAATTTTCCATTGTTAATAAAATACTTTTTATTCATCCATTCAAGTTCAAATACATTTTTTTAAACTTGTAGTGGATGACACTTGATGTTAATACAGTTTTTACAAGTATTAATTCATTAATTAAATTAAAAAACGAATAAATAGTAACAGACAAAAATAATAGTCCAACAGTTTATATAGAAAGGAAAATCGTTTGTTTTGTCTTAGTAACGTAACGGATAGCGCGTTGGACTTCTAATCGCAAGATCGTGAGTTAGAATCCCGCCTGAGATGCCCTAATTTCTGAGAATGTGATTTCTTTTTTTTCTATACAATTTTATTGGAATAATTAAATTTAATTAATGAATAAATATAGTAACAAACAAAAAAATAATAGTCCAACACCCTATACAGAAAGGAAAATGGAAAATTACGAGGAAAATATCTTTCTAATTTGTCACTTAATCTTGTGATTCTGTCATATGTATATACATATTTATATTAATTGTAACTATTTAATAAAAAGTAACTGAAGTAAAACTTTTCTTTGTTGACCTAAGTAGAAAGTGACTTTATTTTTTTATATTACTTGTTGTTTTTATTCTCGTGTGAGAGATAAATAAATAAATTTATTACATCATCACAAAAAATTCTTTCTATATATAGAGGAAAAAAAACAAGAAAAGTTAAACATCTTTTCAAGCTGTTTTGAAAAAAACCAAATCAAAGTGTGTCACCAGAATTAAATAAGTCAATCTTCACGATTTCAGTTACTTCGTCAAATAACGCAGGCAACAGAATACCTCCTTTAAATATCGCTAGCATTTCGTCAAGAGACCTCCCAGCTACACAGTAGAAAATTCAATAACGTTGTTCAAAACAGGTAATGCAATTTTCGGGGAGTCCCGAAGTAACAATACTGGAAGTATTTTGGAAGATGCTGTTTACTTTCACGGGTATCAGTTTAGCGAGGGTTTGCGGGACAATACCACGACGAAACTTAATTGGATTTTCATAGATGGATTCTAAGAATAAGTCGTTGTCGCGGAATGACAGTGAAGGAAAATAGGAGATAGTATTTTTAGAATAAATTTTGCTTAGTGCAGTTTTAGACTTAGAAGTTTTGGCAATCCCCAGCATTTTTTGGCTTTAATGGTGTATATTCTTTGAGATATATTTATTGAATTGGCTGACTGAAGTAGAAGTTACAAAATAAAGGATACAATAAAATACTACTCATTCATGGGCTTCCAAGGTGTGTGACGAGAAAAAAATACAACACACACACACACCACACTTCATTTATTTCCGTTCTCGAATTTTTTCCAAACATTTATTTTAATAGTTAAAAAGAATTTAGTTTAAATTTTGCTGCGAGAAGTTTTAGGTTATTATTTCAGTTTCAGAGTTATGTTTTGCTTCTTTAAACCATTTTACTCATTATTTAAATCTCTATAATACAATTTAACAAATGGAATATCAGAGTTATTCATTCAATTTAACATATTTGTAGTATTCCTGCTATTTATTTACGTAAAAGATGCTTAGAATCTCTTGAAATTTTTTTAAAAATATTATTTATATACCCAACAAAGTTTATGTAAATAAATTTTAAAAAGCTTCAACTGTCGATGTGTTTTATTCTACTGGAACTGGACTTCCGTAGTGCTTCCAATTTTATTAGGAAAATGAACAATACTTGTGTTCGAAATTATGGTGTAAATTCACAATTAGCAAAAAAATATAAATGATTTTAAAAAATTAATTAAATTTTTACAATATACTAATTCTTATTTTACTTTCGCGTTAAAAAATCAACAGGAAATTTAAAATTCATTTGATGAAATATTTCATACTAGCTGGTATACCCGTTCTCCGCACGGGTGAACTGAAAAATTAAACAACACAGATTGAAGGAAAAAGAAGTTTTTAATGAGTTAATTTTATATGCATTGAAAATTAAACAAAAAAAGCTTTTTGCATATCTGAGCTAAACAAAAAAAGAAAGAAAGAAAACACCTTTGTTAAATTTTAACTATGTAGATCTAATAGCCGATAAAAAGGATTTTTTAAATTTATAATTCCTCGTAACACTTTTGAGGGTCGATTTTTCAAAATACCTCCCTAAGCTGATCTCTGCTCAGCAAAAGTAACACATTCTTAAAAGTTTTGCGTAATGAACGCTTAAAGTAGTGTAAATAATTTATATCTGAAAGTGTAATACATTAATATTACTTTCTGTTGTATTTATTTTATTTTAAAATTGTAATATTCGCAAGCTACGCCGTTTCTTAAATTATAATGGCGATTCAATGAAAAACATATCGAAATGTTAACTATAGAGCCAAGTTGGCAAATGCCTAGCTACTTCCATAGCTTGAGCTTTATTAGAGTTTTGTAAGGCCCGCCGTGTAGGGGAGAGATGCTCGTTAATACTTTATCCACCGCATAATGATTTACTGCAGTTTTTTTCATACAATATTTTTTTGGATCACTACATGTACAGATTAAGGGATATACATAAACAAAATACTCCACTTTGGAAAATTTAATCCGTTAGAGCTAATAAATTAATTAAAGATATTCCACTGTAAAATTAATTATGTACACCGTTCACTTAAAATAAGTAGTCAAATCATTTTCCAAGGTCTTCATTAACATACAAAAACAGGAGACACTTAAATTTTGACATAAACTATTTTTTCGGGACAAAAATAATAATCTTTGCAATCCGCTGAAAACGCAATATCTGCTACAAAACTGTTCGCCTTCCCCACTAAAATACTCATCATAGAACCCGTGCTGCCATATATCTTAGAAGAGTGGATTTCAAAGAATATTACAGCTAAGTATTGGTAGAATATTCCTGCTAAGTTGGTGTGGTGTGGTAGTTAGGAGAAGGGGTGCCAGCTCAGGTGTCATTCCGTCACTTGACCATTGTTCAAAATTACGTGGTCCGTCTCCAAAAGCCCTCGTGTAGCTGAACAGTGTGACGTTAATATTCACTCACTCACTGCAAAAATACAGTGCAGTGGTTATAATTAGTTTTACACTTAAAAAATGCAATATCTGCATATTCAATTAAAATTACAGAGTTATAATTAACTACTAACCACAAACAAATTCTGAAAATTTGTCCAAATGATGTAGTGTGAAAGAGAAAGTTTATTTACTTTAAGTACCAGAAGCGATAAAAGTAGTTATTTTGAAAATAGATCAACTTCTTACTATCAAACGTGCATAATAAAATCATAAAAAAAAAAACATTAAAATAAAGAGAGATTTATAACAACCTCTCCCTTCAAAATTTAGTTTTATTCTGAAATAAAAAAATAGGCATTATTCTGATCACAGGAATTAATTAGAAGCGAGCCCCTTGCGTAGCCAAAACAAAAAGAGTTTTTCACAAACAAAAGATAGATATATGCTGACGTGGGTTTTTTTGCTTGCAGATGGCAGAATTTTTTCCTTCTTACTTGACAAATATCATTATAATTTGGACACTTTTTACAAATTTTTATAAATTATAGCTCATGGTATAAATTATAGTCTATGTGTTATTCAGATGTATGAGCTATATTACTGTAAAGTTTCATTAAAATCCATTCAGTTGTTTTTGCGTGAAAGACCCACAAAAAGATTTTCACAAACTTTCACATTTATAATATATATATTAGATAATTCTATTTTACACAAAAAATAACATTAATTGATTTTCTTCAATTAGTTTTTTGGAATTTTATTCAGTATATTATGAGTATTTGTATTCTACATATTATGTGTGTTATATGTAAATATTTTTATGTTTTTTTTCAACAAAACGAGTTATTCATTTAAAAAATATTAAAAAATAACCATAAAAAATTTTAAAGTTCAAAAATTAAAATATTTTTTTAAATATTTTTCTTACGATGTTTTTCAAAAAGTGTTTAATGAACATTAAAATGAAAGCATATATATATATATATATATATATATATATATATATATATATATATATATATATATATATAATTATTATTAATTTATGTATAAAAATTTTATCAGTTAATTTTGTCAACGTATACAAACCGAAACTATTTTTCGAATTAATAACATCACAGTTTTAAAAACAAAAAAAAATCTAAATGGAAAAACATCTGTCACAAAAGCTAAAAAGTTATAATGAATATCCAACATTTAAAAAAAAAATCTCATTCTAATCAATACATTAAACAGATTTTTACTTACGGATATCCTCGCTAAGATTTTTAAACATTTTTGCTTAAAAGGGGGAAAATAGTCTAGTTTGATAATTTGATATTTGATGAGATTCATGCAACATCGTATTATAATGAGATTTTGCTAGTATTCTACGCAGTTTATAAAAATTTTAATGCTAATTTTAATTAATTCACTGATTGTTACTAGAATAAAATCTTATTTTTAAATGATTTTACTGCAATTGTAGAGATCAAATGCCGAAGAAAAAAAGAACATTAGCTAGCAACAATTCATAAAAGTTTTGGATAGTCCTTTGTTTTTATTCTATACATAATTCATAGACGGAATTAATAAATACACTAAAATTGGATTAAATCAGATTAAATTTATATTTTTTTCATTTGCGTATATTAATCTGTGTTTTAATCCCTTTAATTTATTTATAAATATATATTTCAAAAATTCACCATAACAAACTACACACATACACACACACGATTTCAAATATATTACAATTTAATATATTAAAATATTCTATTTTTTGTAAAATAATTTTAGTCTGAAGCTTTTTATCGAATTAACAAGGTTCATTTTTCGCAGGCGATTATAATATTCAAATAAATTAGAATTCATAATAAAAATTATTTTTAATTTTGTTAATTATTTTTAATTACATTTTAATTATTCTGGTATTAATACAAATGAAGTCTGTTTCCATTTAACGTTTAGAACATAATTCCAATCCAGCCATTTCCCCCCCATTTTCTACAATAGGTTAGGGTTAAAATTTCAATAAAAGCTTCAAAAATGTTCCAAGAAAGTCTGATCACATTGAAAATTTATGTCATTAAATAATAACTAATCCTGTCACATTTTAGTAAATGGAATTAGATGATAATTTCTCTCACTTTTAATTAAATACAAAATATTGTTATATTGTACTAATCAATTTGATAATTATTTATCTGAAAAAAATACGTCCTTTTTCTTTTGATTGATGTAATGAAATTTTGCACGATAATTGTTCTATAATTTCGAAATCACTTGAAAAGTGCAGTAAAAAGCTGAGACTAAATTTTTAAAGACAGCAATAATTATAGCTTAGTCTGTTAACTTAATTCTCATTAATCAAAGAGAAAAAAAACAAAATATTAAGGGTATCAAATATAAAATTAACGTCAGATGAGAATAAAACAATTGATTTTATAAAACTAAAAAAGTTTGACTCTTTAAATAATAAAAAAAATATAATTTATTCAAATTTATTAACTTTTTTAATAAAAGAATATTTCAATTATTCAATAAAAACTATTCATGAGTTTCAAAAGCAATTTATTAAAAAAAAGCTATTAAATCAATCAATCTTTCAAAAAATTCTACGTAATTTACCATCATGCATTTTAAATAAATATCAAAATCATTATTATTATTTTGAAATAATCAGATCTTTTAAAGAAAAATTGTTTTTGACCAAAAGTTACAGTAAATAAAATGCTTTCTTGAAAAAAAAAAATCAAATCTAAATTATAAAATGAAATTTTAACAAAATCGGTTTTACGTGATAGAAAAAAACAACTAATCCAAAACTTAACAAAAGAACGTTATAAAAAAAACTTTTAAAGTATACTTACAAAGATATATCTTTTATTTCGGCCCTCAGATCATCTGAAAATCAGCTGCCAGTTGACTTGAAAGCTAGCCTCAAACTGCCTTCCAAGATCACTTAACGTAAACAAACTTAACTGGAATCAGAACGGTAGCTCATCTCGGGGCGTCTTTGGCAAACCTCAGTCACACGCCAAACGGTGAGTTTGAAATTAACCCCCATTGTCCGATCGAGGTGCATTGTGGGTAGATGACGTCATACTCAATTGTATATTCCAAATAACGCTCGCCCTTAAAACTCCTCCCTTTTTGTGTGGGAAAAGCAATCGTTTTGATGCTTTTTGCGATGACGCTCATGCGTTTTGTTCCATTCTTATTTCTGTGTTTATCGCCTCCTTGGCACCGATTTGTTGGCGATGGTCTCCCGCTGGTACGATGATGGTTGGTTGCCCACTCTTTGATTCTTTTATTCTTTCTAATAAGGCTATCGCAGATCACGATGTTGTTGTTTGAATAGTTGAGAATAAAGGTGGAATTGATTTCCCTTTCATTTATTTATTGAGAAATGATGTTTGGGTGCTGAGATTGCTTTGGTTTCTATTGTATTAAAAAAGTCTTGTCAAAAGCTAATTGTTCTCAGATATGGGATTTATTTAAATTTACAATGCATTGTGCACTTAGCGCTGCTTTAGCGAAATCGATACTACTAAAAAGAATTGATTATTGAATTAGTTATAGTATTATAAATAATTAAAAGATATTGATTTCAAATTTCAATCTGAATTTTAATTCAAAAATATTTCTATACAGTTGACTCAGTTATTTAAAATCTATGTTTTAGCCCTAATTGTATAAAAAGGAAAAGGGAGAAAAATTGTTTTTTTTTAACAATTTGTTTTCCAAAAATTACTGAATGTATGTAAACATTTGTTAAATTTTTAGTAACATATATTTTTACCTTTTAAAAAAAGTAATTTCTTTTGAGTAAACTAGAAAAATTGGTAAATTGATATATTCCTGATACCGTAGAAGAACGAACAAGTAATTCGAAGTGTTTATAAAATCACGTGATATGAGGCATATCATTATCAGGAAGATCTTAAGACTTCTTGAGGCCCTGATTCTCTACACAAATGTTGGCCCCGCCTATGACCCTTAAAAGTAGATAGTACATAGCAAATTTTGTCAAATACTCGTACAAACAATAACCCAAAATAAGTAAATGTGCATAACTTACAATCAATCGCACAAACCGACTCGACTGACTTTTGACTGAATGAATAATGATGGTGCGCATAGTGGTAGGTTAGGTTACATTTGGACGATGGCCATCACATGTAGCCAGTTGACATATCGCCCGAAATTCCCATATAGAGAATATAATCGGAAAAAAAAACTTTTGACCGTTGGAATTATTCGAATCATTATTAAAGCTGAGTAGAGAACGAGACAAGGCCCCCATTGTGGTCAAGGTCCCGGGCCAGGGCCCAGTTGGTTAAGCCTTAAGACATCCCTGTCTTTACGCTTTCTATAAGACAAATTTATTGTGTGCTTCTGTAAAAAATGTAAACAAAGATTTTGATCAATAAAGACTGAATGTGTAAGTGGTTATTTCCCGTGGGATCGGGTTGTAGCTCTAAACCAGGGGTAGCCAACCAAAATGACTTTGCGGGCCACTTAGAAAAAAACATTATAATTCCGCGGACCGCATATAAAAATATATAACTTAACTTTAGATTTTGATCCATTACAAATATTTATTGGAATGAAAATTTAAAACGGAAGGAATTATTATTATTGTTTTTCTTAACTTCATGTTTACAAACATAGACAATTTAATAATAAGGATGCAATGATCAAATATGCCTAGCTCTAGCAATTAGCAGAGCGACAAAATATGCCTAGCTCTAGCAATTAGCAGAGCAACGAAGTTACAAGAACCAAGAATGATGCTGCGGGGGGTAGCTGCAATGCAGTACTGCTCACTTCTATGTATGTATTAAATAGAAGCAACGTAATAAAATAGAAACAGTTATGGGATATATTTGTTACAAAATATTACACTAAAAACTAAAATATTGCACAAATTAATCGTATGTTGTAATAAGTCTAGCGGGCTACAAAATTATTCAAGGTGGTGTGCATGCGGCCCTCGGGTTGCGGGTTGGCCACCCCTGCTCTAAACCCTTTTAGGAGGTGCTCGGTTCCTTTGGGCATTCCGCCTATAACCCTCATGTTGCTTTGTACAGTGCGACGTTAGTAAACATGCACTCACTCACTCGATTAAATCCAAACACCACTTGCTTCACTAGCTTGAATGTTTCTGAGTGGATACAGCCGGAGTCTATTTTGAGGAGTAATGTTTACCTATATTCTAATTAAGCAGGGTTACTTTTAGAGAAAGTGTAAATAAAAAGTCTTTTATGTCTTAAAGGTTTTAACCCATTATTTATCATTGGCCCTTTTTTTTTTTTTTTTGGGGGGTGCTTTTTTTTTTACTTATTTCCACCTAAATAATGTAACTTTTAGTTTTGACTGTTGTACCTAAATGTTGTACTGACTGCTATAAAAGTTACAAAATCAATAAAAAAAAATCCTCTTTCAATAATTAGCTTACCGTTAGAAATAAATTAATTAGAGCATTTTTTTAGTTTTGCATTTGGCAGCATTGTACGCTTGCTAGTGGGAGCTATACAACGATTGAGAGAAATATTTTTATGTGGATGTATTTGTTATGAATATACAGATGTCCATGTAATATTCAGCTGATTCTAGAATTCCTGAGGTAAGTGCAAGAACAATTTATTTTATGCGTCCCAATACTGGGACAATGGCATATTAAAGTATCATTCCTATGTCAGTATCAGAATGGAGTAAATCAAAGAAATGGTGAAATAAGGTCAAAGAAAAGGTGGTGATCACTGTTCATCCAGATGGTGTGCATACCAAATTGCTAATCCAGATGAGAAGCCCTCGCTTTTGGATGTTCGACGGAGAATAGTGCTTTTATACATCTCAAAGAAAATATGATCAAGTCGAGGATCTCAAGAAAACAAACTGGTGTGAGGACGGGTTAGCACAGATGTATGGCTTGATCCAGGAAATAAGATCATCGTGTCAACTAAGACACATAAGAGATATGCATACTATAAGGGAAAAAAACGAGGTGTAATAGGTGTAATGCTGGTGTCCATGACAAGTGTTTTGTTTCGTTCTACACATCATACAAACACAAAAACATCACAAACTCAATTTATTTAATCTTCCATGGTGTTTATTACAGATTCTTGTATTACCAATAATATTGTGGATTTTGATAGCGTATTTGGCCAATGTCCCAAAACAGGAACGGTTTGTAGTTTCTATACCAATGCACGTAGAAACTTGAAAACAGTTTTCCCTTTCATATTTTATTCATCTTGTCATACTAATGTATTTTATTTTTGAAAAAATTAAATAGAGTTTTGGCATATAATGGGTTAAACCAGGGGTACTCAACCTTTTTCCCGCCGGGCCGCAACATGAGGGGATTAATGGAAATAACACCATAAGACCAAGGCAATATTGGACACTTAAAATATGGACAGTTGATCAAAATATTAAATCGCATTTTTGGCTTTTAATATACTATATTAATCTCTATCAAACACACATAAAAAATTTTCTTCGTTTTTATGCAAATTTTACTGAGCTATGAGGTAGTTTTGGTTCCCTTTCATCCATGACCATACAAACAAAACTTTCAAGCAGTTTGATAATTTGATTTTTTTTCTTTTGAAAAAAAACCTCTTTTATTTTTATTTCAAACATTAATTTATCAAATACAGAATGGCAGCAAAGAAGAGTTTTGACTGAATTCCAGACTGATATCCATATTATTTGTTTTTAATTAAAAATCACTTTCATCCATGAAATTGTCACTACTCCAGTTCTTTATCTATTTCACTGTTATTCGTTACTATTAACCGTTATAGTTTCAAATCGAAAAAAAAAATGTTGCATTTCGCTCCCATACGACATCGACAGCAAAATTGGTTGACTTGATTGCTAAATTGAAAGGATTTCTCGCTAAATTTTTAATACATTGTTCCTAAATAATTGAATTTTTTAGGGCAATGGACCGTGAACGGGCCACTCAGAAAATCCCGGTTGGCCACATGCGGCCCGCGGGCTGCAGGTTGAGTATCATTGGGTTAAACTTAAAGCTTTTATAAAATACTTTCTGATGAATGATTTGAGATCCTGAGTCAAATAACAGAAGAGAGATTATCCCTCTAGGTCCACTTTTCATTTGGACACTAAGAATTTGAAGCAAAGTGTTAAGGTTTCCGACTACCCTAAAATTGTGAATTTTGCCAAAAATTGACAATTTTTTTTATGATTTTAATTTATAGGCCATCTTATTAGCTTTATAAAAATACCAAGTTTATTATTTTCCGTTCTCTAGAACAAAAACTACAAGTGTTTTAGTAAAAGCAGATGCCATTACTTTAAGCGAGATGTCATTAAAATGCGTTTTACTCGAAATGTATGTTTTTTTTTGAAGATGCTTAAACGGGGACAGCAATTGCTCAAAAAGTTTTGGAAATAATCAACTGAAAATTTTTGTTTATATGCTGTATAATAGTAGACCCATTTTAACTTTCAGATTTATCAGTAACCGTTTTATTACAAAATTTACGGTCCCTTATATGAATATAATCACTGTTTTTTTAAGCAATTTCATATAACTAAGACAAAGTGCGCTACTTTTCGTAAAAATTAAAATATCTCTCATCTTGAAGGTCATTTCAAAAATAAATAACTTAGCAACACATTAGAATTCAAAAAGTGAAAATTAGTGCATAAACTTTTGGTACACAGTGGACCTCGTTTGTATAATTTTTTGTCAATTTTTACGCATTTTTTCCAATTTTAGTAGCAATAATTTATTTTCTCTTTTAATTTCAGTCTTTTTTTCTTAAAATGTACTAAATAAATCTAAAAACTACAAAAAAATCTCCATATCTCCATTTTTTTTTAAAAAAAAGTTATAAGTAGTCGGACACCTTAAGAATTATGTATGTTTTAACACATATGTGTGTGTTTATTAGTTCATTTCTGTTATTATATTTCAACATAAATAAAAAAATGGTCTATATATATAAAATAAAAGGAAATTATATACGGTTTGAAAGGGCCTGTGGAAGTTTTTTCTCTTCTCTTTGGTACAAAAACATTTTTTTCTTCCTTTTTACACAGAATTATCGTAATTGTTTCGAAATATCGTGCATTGGTGTTTCTTAATTTTTCTTTCATTTTTTTAAAATCATTCTTCATACTTCATTAAAAAAAACAATATCTGAATATTAAGAAAACTCAAATTTTTTCTATAAAGAGCACATTCTTAAACTGTTTCCTTTTTTTTTGTAAAATATTTACCATTTATGGAAGAAGTGTAGCCTTACTTTACTAACGTTCTTGAAATTCTAGACAACAGTTTACCGTACGAGGCCGTATTAATTTTTCTAAGCATGGAAATCATTGCATTTTAATATATAACTCCAGTTTATGTGTGTGCACTTAATTTATTATTTGAGATTTCGTATATATAAAAATTAATTAAAATATTTATTTGAAACATTATTTTTTTATTTCATAAACTTATTTATTTCTTTATGAAATTATTACAGTAAATATATAGTTACGTAGCTTACAACCATTCTAATTTATACCATTATTATAGTATCTCAGTACTTGAAGAACTCTTTTCTTAGGCTTAAGAATTATATTTTCGATTTTAACTATTCTAGATCTAAGCTATTCTTGGTAGTTATTTGACTGATTTCCAACTTAAGTAATTTTCCCTTTACTTTGTAGAAAAATGTGAAACAAAACAAAAATTGTTTTTTTTAAAAAATCATTATTAAAATAAAACGTTTCTCCACATCAACTTAAAATTCATAACACAAGAAATTAAAAGATTATTTGCTCATTCCTGGAATTATTTAGAGCTTAATTTATTGTATGTTTTACCAAAACCGATGCATTCCTTATGCGTACTTTGAAAAACACGACAAAAAATTCTAATGAAACTTTTTTAGTAAGAATTAAATTAATTGTAAATTAAGAAGGGATACTATTTTTCCTAAAAGAAACTTTGCTTCAAACACTTCACTTTCGTTACAATTAGTGTATTAAAATTCAATTAAATAAAAAAATTGAAAATTATTTTATGATTAAATCATGCTTTTTATTAAAAGATTTCTGTGTATTATATTTATTCAATGAAATTATGCATATTTTTTTAAAATTCAACGTTTTTATTTTCCTTTAATATTAATTCCTATTACGCTGGATAATATTTAACTTTCATTTACACTTCTTTGTGTGTGTTAATATTTTTTACAGAATTTCAATTATCTTTTTAATGTCTTTTACTTTGTAAAATCGTTTATCAATTTTTTTTTCAGATTTTTTTTCAGTGTTTTAAAAATTGGACTTACTTCTATTTTATTTTATCCTTGTATGAATCAAAAACCTGAACTTTTATCTTGTATTAATCTATATTCTTTTGTAAATCTACTGAAAATTACTGTATTAAAAATAAAGTTATTCCTTTTCTTAAATAATATAAAACAGATTGTGACAAATAATTTAAACTATTTTATTGAAAGCCAAAATTTTCCACAATAATTTTGAAATCTATTGAGGTGAAGCTATTGACAAAAAATCACATAAAGAGTCGCTATCTCTTTAATAAAGAGTCATTATCTCTGTAATAAAGAGTCACTATCTCTTCGATAAAGAGTCATTATCTCTGTAATAAAGAGTCATTATCTCTGTAATAAAGAGTCACTATCTCTGATAGAGTCATTACCTACTTTGTTCGCTCAGATATTAAACTAAACAATTTTTCGAGATAACAATATAATTAAAATAACTCTGGCTTTTGTTGTAATTTTGTACAAGTTGTAACAGAATAATGCATTGTTGCTTGAATTGTTTAAATAACTAAATAATCACACACACACACACACAGATAGAGGTTACAATGACGTTGTAACAATATAAAACACGTAAAGAAACAAACCCAGTAAAATATGTTTTTCTTAATTAGCTTCCTTTTTTTACTGTTATTAATTATTACTCTTATTATTATATTTCACTGAAATTAATATTTTAAAAATTTTAAAAGATTATTAAAATTAATTTTTTTATTAAATTTTTCTTATGTATCAGTGTTTTGTTAAATATATGTAGGATTTAAAGTATTAGAGAGTTAAATATATTCTCCGATCAGTGAGGTTACAACCTCACCAATAGATGGCGCTATCAGCGAATGTATGCATCCCCCCGGAATGACGGGTTTCACGGGAGAGAAAACGATTGCGACGCGGAACGAGACAGACGCGAGAGAAGAGACTCCGGTTTTACAGGCGAGAAGCCACGTTTTTCGGTCCATATGGAGGCCAATAGGCTTAGCAACAATTGAGAGTATGCTCCGTGAAATAAATCGTAAAGTTTTAATTATAAATAATCTAATGTTTCATTAAACAGTAATTTCATCCTAATCTGCTTATTTCTTTGAAATATCAAGATCCCGAACATTTCTTACCCATAGACACCCCTACATATATTATAAGTGTTTGTTGCGTCATTTGCAAACTACTCAAGAATTTTTTTTGTTTCATACTTTCATTATTCTTTTTGAAAGAAGTAATTAACAATGTTAAAAAAAGGTATTTTCCTATTTATTCTTCAAAGATAAATGTATCTTTAAATTAAATTAAATGAAAATATAAAATGAAATCGTCAAGCTCAGGTGAGATCTGTGTAAGAAAAAAATTGCTTATAAGATTGTTTTATTTTGCTCCGCCAAGTAAAAATTAAAATAATTAAAACGATATACTACACTGAAGAGCCAAAAAAAAAAAACTGGTACAGGCATACGTATGCAAATAAAGAGGCATGGAACCAATCAGAGTACAGTGCTGTGGTCGGCAAAGCCTATATAAGACAACGAGTGTCTGGCACAGTTGTTAGATAGAATATTGCTGCTACAATGGCAGGTTATCAAAATTTAAGTGAGTTTGAAAGTGGTATAGTAGGCGCACGAGAGATGGGACATAGCATCTCCGAGGTAGCGATGAAATTTGGATTTTCACGTACGCGACCATTTTACGAGTGTAGCTTGAATATCGGGAATCCGGTAAAACATCAAATCTACGACATCTCTGTGGCTGGAAAAAAACCCATGCAAGAACGGGACCAACGACGACTGACGAGAATCATTAAGCGTGACAGACGTGCAATCCTTCCACAAACTGCTGCAGATTTTAATGCTGGACCATCAATAAGTGTCACCATGTGAATCATTCAACGAAATATCATCGATATGGGCTTTCGGAGCCGAAGGCTCACTCGTGTACCCTTGTTGATTGCATGACACAAAGCTTTACGCTTCGTCTGGGCCCGTCAACACCGGCATTGGACTGTTGATGACTAGAAACACGTTGCTTGGTCTGACGAATTTCGTTTCCAATTGAATTTAGCTGATGGACGTGTACGAGTAAGGGAACAACTTTATGAATCCATGTACCCTACATGCCAACAGGGGACTGCTCAAGCTGGTGGAGGCTCTGTGATGGTATGAGGTGTATGCAGTTGGCGTGATATGGAACCCCTGATACGTCTAGATGTGATTCTTACAGGTGACAGGTAAGCACGCATCCTGTGTGATCACCTGAACCCATTCTTGTCCATTGGGCATTCCGACGGACTTGGGGAATTTCAGCAGGACAATGCAACACCCCACACGTCTAGAAATGCTAAATATTGGCCCCAGAAGCACTCTTCTGAATGTAGACACTTCCACTGGCCACAAAATCCCCAGACATGAACGTTATTGAATATATCTGGGATGCCTTGCAACGTAATGTTCAGAATATATCTCCACCCCTTCTTACTCCTACTGATTTATGGACAGCCCTTTAGGATTCATGGTGTCAATTACCCCCAGCAATACTTCAGACATTATTTGAATTCATGTCACGTAGTGTTGCAACACTTCTGCGTGCTCGTTGGGGCCCTACACGATATTAGGCAGGTGTACCAGTTTTTTTTTGGCTCTTCAAGTATATTCAGGTATTTTTTCATGCACTCGATGTTATAATTTTTACAAGTATCTGACTACTTATGTTATAAACTGTCTACTTAAAAGGGTCACAGATGGGACCTACTCTTGCATAGGTGTCCAGGGTCTCAAAAAATCTTAAAATGTCCTAGTTTATAAGTCCATATCTTGTACCAATGCGACTCATTGGCCGATAAAATATTTTTCTGGTATAAATTTGACTAGATTTACTGCTAGATATCCAATAGTAATTTATAATTAAATGCGCTTTCTACACACACATGATAGTTCATGGTTGGTGTGTCTTGAGCTTGAACTCAGTAGAGATTTTTCATTGGGGGTAATTTAGTGATGTAGTATAGGGCGACACATCTTTCATTTTTTCCACGAGGTCTTAAGAGAAAAGAGGGAAGTAACATTAAACGAGAGATATTCGCGATTCCCCATTAAAGACACTGAGTATCCCCGAGGGTCCGCTGACCGCAGTTTAAGAACCACTAGCCTAGACCTAAACATGGACAGTATATATGACATAACAATGCTTGCTGTCTTGCCACTGTTGAAAGTTGGCATGTAGCTCGAAATTCCCAGTTTTTCGAAAAATATGTCCAGGATTAACATTTAACGATTAAAATGATTTCATTGAGGCTGAGTTGATGAGTACGAGACCAGCTCAACCCCTCCCCCTTCTCCTGTTGGTTCCTGTTCTAAAATGTCCCTGCTTCGAAGTTTGTTTCAGGATCTGAGAAACATCCTGCTTCCTAAAAAAAAAAAACTAACATCAATTTTATTTTAAAACAGAAAATAAAAAATTTCATATTTTGCTGTCAGTTAAATAGGCTTTCTAACTAATTTCATTTCTTTAAAAATAATTACAAAAGTGATGGAATCACTTTTGAAAAAAAGTGATTTAAAAATTGTTCCAAATTTTCATTTAAATGTTTGTTCCATAACATTTGTCATATTTGTTTCTTTCTTTTATCTTATGCTAGTTTTATTTTAAATTGCGAAAATTGACTTGAATTTTTTGGAATTTTTAGCGATATGAAGCTAGAATTGTACAAATTAGAATTCTATTTTTTATTTCTTTTTTATGCAACTAATACTATGAGATATTGTTCGGTACAAACATTTTGGATCGCTGCATTTTAAGAAAGTAATTGGGTTAAAATAAAACAATAATCATTTGGACAAAAAAATTTTCGTGCCTCAGTATCTGAAACAATAACAAATAAAACTAGAATAATTATAATGTTTTTTGATTACACACAAAATATATATTTTGAATTTAAAACTCTTTCCTCTCTAATGTATTTTCAACGAAATTTCACTGCAGTACACAACAATTAATCTTATTAGTGAATACAGTGAAATACGTTTAACGCAAAAAGGCTCAAGATGAAATATTGGTTTAACACGAAACTACTATGTATTTTGATGCAATTTTTTCCTCTGTTGGGTGCTGGGAAGATAAAATCTTATATTTTTTGAGATTTTTACAATTTCAAATTGTATAGATTTTAATCTTTCTAAAAATACCTTACTTTAACTTCTAGGGCAATTAGAAGCCCTTAAAACCTATTTTTAAATAATCGGTGAAACTGCGCCCCACCTCTTTGAATGGCGAAAAATGTAAACAAAGTACTTCGTTTTTGCTTAAAAGTTGAACGTCTGATATAAACCAAGGCATGTGTCTTTTATTGCAAATTGAGCATTTTATTTTTTTATTTCTTAACCGATTAGAAGTTTCACTACATCAAAATCAATTTATCTCAAAATGTGAATTTCAATGCACTTTTTCTGAGACTACTGTTCACACGCATGTAAATTTTTTTATGATATATTTATAATTTGGCTAATATATACTGAAATGAGCTTTTTGTAAAAAACTCAACAATTTATTTTTTACAATTTTTTTTGTTGTTGTTGTGAAAGATGGGTCAAATTTCACTATGTTTGGACAAATATTTTATAAATTATGAAAAAATTCAAAATCAGCTAAAAGCTCATTTCGGTAAAATGAGAAAGGTGTACTTAAATTGTATGAAAAATTTCAAACATGCACATATCACAGATTTTGAGAAAAGGTACATCGAAAACATCCAATTTAACATTGTCAGTATATATATATAGAGAGAGAGGGAGGTTTCCTACTCCTCTTAATTAGCGCAGATACTTAGACGCACATTTCAATGGTGAAATAAATGATGGAACAAACGAACAATTTGTTGACAATTTGATGCTAAACAAGTCACATAACTTTTTTTAAAAAATCAATTCTTACCTAGGTCAACAAAGAAAATTTTAAGTTTAGTTACTTTTTATTAAATAATTACAATATAAATATGTATATACATATGACAGAACCACACTATTAAGTGGCAAAAAAAAAGTGATTTTCCTTGCAATTTTTTATTTTTTTTTCAATATAAGGTGTTGGACTATTAATTTGGTTTGCTACTATTTATTTAATCATAAATCATATTCTCAGAAATTAGGCCATCCAGGTAAGATTCGAATCCACGACCTTTGGATTAGAAGTCCAACGCGCTATCAATTACGCTACATGGACATAACGAGTGATTTTCCGATTTATGTATGGTGTTGGACTATTATTTGTGTGTGTGTTTGTAACAATTTATTCATTAATTAAGTTTAACAATTGAACTAATATTTGAATAAACTGTATTGACATCAAGTGTCATCCACTGCAAGTTTTAAAAAATGTACTTGAACTTAAATGGATGAATAGAAGAGTATTTTATTAACGATTGATAATTTGAACAAGATATATATATATATATAAGGAGATTGTGAACTAATAATAAGAATTGAAAAAGACAACGCAAAGAAAATATCAGATTATTTTCCCCAAACTCAATAAATGTTTTGTTTTTCAAAAGAACTAGAAAATTTTGAAGGACATTTCATTAAGTTTTTTGAATGTTTTTGTTTCTTTGATTTTATAAAATACATGGATATATACATGTCTATGTAAATAAAATGTACTCTAATAAACTTAGTTTTGATGATTATATGTTTTTTTTGCAATATTATTTAACACGACATTCTTTTAACAAGAAAAAATATTTCAGTCCCCTCAGTTTCGTGTTAAGGTATCCGACTACGTTCGGAACCATGATTTTGCATAGTATTTATGATATAAATAAATGGATAATATTTACGATATTTAGTGTCACTTAGATTAGAAAATGTACATAAAATTGTTTTAAGAATAGTATTACAGTAAAAAATTATTTAAGAACAATATTTTGACACAAAAAATGAACATGGAATGACCCAGTTTCAAAATATTCTCCTTTTGTGAAAAATGCTTCTATTATAATATTTCGCCTGTATATAGCTCAGACCTCTGTACAGAGGTTCAACTAGAATTTTTGAAATATATAACTTAGAAGTGGGTTTATCCATGTTTGACGACAACAGAGGGGAGAAATTTTAAGAAAACAACGCCAATAATTATTTGAATGGGTTGTAACTCTGAAAATAATGTGAATTTTTCAAAAATCATAGTTGAGCCTCTGTACAGAGGTCTGAGCTATATACAGGAAAAATATTATTATAATAGAAGCATTTTTCACAAAAGGAGAACATTTTGAATAAAAGGTTATTCTAAGTTAGTTTTTTGCCGAAATATTGTATTTAAATATTTTTTTTTGTCAAAATGTCCTTAAAACAATTTTATACATGTATTCTATTCTAAGTGACACTAAATATCATGAAAATTATCCATCTATGAGCTTTTTTAAAGTCATGGTTCAGAACGTAGTTGGATACCTTAAACGATTTTCACTTTATTTCGAAATTATCTGCTGGCTGATTTGCTACCAACAAAAAGATTTCTATGTGTATCGAGTCTGAGAATCCGCCATTTTGCTACTTGATGAATGCAATACTTTACGGAGTTGTCGTGAGGTTTACATCCTCTGTTATTACTAGTGTCTATCATGATTACTTTACAGATGCCTTTAGGTGAATCGTGCCTCCGCTTCGGTCATCTGTGAATACAACTACCAAGAAAAATATTAGGTTCGGGATCTCTAACAAATGATCTAGGAAAGAAGACACGTTTTGAGGCAAAGAAGAACATTTCTAAACTCAAATGTAAGAAATCAAGAGTGTAGTTTTCCAAGCTCTGCAAAGCTTTGAAAGAAATAGAATCGAAGAAAAGCTTTTAGAGAGAGAGAAAAAAAAATGTTGTTCATTTTGATAATAGTAAATCGATACAAATAGAGTGTTTTTTCTTTTTGAAAGATAGAACGGGATTGTTCGATTTAGTTTTAGTTTGGCGATTCTCATGTTTTTTAAATGTAACTTTTTAAATCATGTCTCTGTTTGATGTACCTCATTATAATATTCTCAAATTTCAGGAACGTTCAGTATGAGACACATACAGGGCCGCCTTTCCGCTTAGGCACACTAAGCACGTGCCTAGGGCGCAAAAAAAAAATGGAGGGCGAATTAAGAGAAAAAATTAAAATTACAGCAACGAACCACACCACCTAGTGAATCATGTTTGCGTGTGTATGTGCGTGGAACTATAGAAAACATCTACTATGGAAAATGAAAAACTTAACAGTTGGATGTTGCTATGTACTCAAAATGACATTACAATGATGTCATTAATGATTTTGCAATGATCAAAGCTCGAAAAAAAATAATGTAGAACAACAATGATAGTGTCTCAACAAAGAATAAGGATGTCTCTCTCTCTCTCTCTCTCTGTCATAACTTTATTTTATTTTCTTAATTACTTCTCAAATCAATCAACTACTAAACATAATTTATCTTGATTAACACATTTCTCTTGATTAAATACAATAATCAAATAACAATCAAACTACAATGTCCGCCGTGTTAACACACTCCCAAGATACTATCTCTTCTTTCAACGCCCTGTGGTCGCTCTCCCACAGAAGGAATTCCATTTCCTTCGGCCCAAAGCAATTCAACGCCCCCGCTTAAAAAAACAAGGGACTTTTTCTCTTCCGTGACCGCCTCGTTTGAAGCCAAACAACGTTTTCCCTCCAAAACACAGCAACCCCTTAGAAATGCTTCGATTCGCGCCAACATTTCATAATCCTCACTAACAGTAGTCTCAAACACTACAATGTCTAAACGTAATAGGCAATAAAGCCATAAGCGATGATAATTAACAGGTTGGTAGCAGTTCATTCAATAATGTATACTCCAGCGGTTCTTAAATTGTGATCCACTGTTCTCCGGGAGTCCCCAGTGCCTTTTTAGGGGCTCCACGAAGGTCTCATTTAATGTTAAGATTAACCCTTTTAACTGATTCTGGAAGTCCTCGTAGGAAAATTGAAGGATGTGCCATTCTATAGTAGATTGCTAAATTGCCGTTAATGAAAAAACTCTTCTAGAACATGTATTTCGATCAGGAATATTGATTTAGGGAGGGATGTTCAAAATATCGGAGGTCCGCGATGTCAGGCTGATATGTTAAGGGGAGCCACGGCGAATGAAAGTTTAAGAACCACTGGTATACTCTATACTATAGTTGCAAAGTATTTCACAAATTTACTGCACTAATTCACAAAAAGGTGGGTGGTCCGTGATTCCGTAAGGTAAGAAATGAACAAGAGTGGCCAAACCATGCCACTATCCTTTCCTTATGCTGCCGGTTGCCAGTCTGGGATACGGCGGGTTCATAGTTTGCGGATAATGGGAAGACCGACCAAAGAGCATAAACAAAGAAAGGAAAAAGAGTAAGAGAGTTAAGGGAAAATCTCTCTCGAACCAAAATTAGCAAGGTAAAAACAAAAGGAGGGGGGCTCTATAAATAAGGGGGCGTAAAAATTTAAAGTGTCTAGTGCGCCAGGGGGATTAAAAACGGCCCAGGACGTATAGAATCTGTGGTAAAATGAACAACTCCTTTATTTCGGTGACAAGTAATTTTTCTGAGATTTTATAGTGGTCGAGGTAATCACCTCACCATAGTCCTGAGGTCGTGCATGACGTTTTCGAGTCCCGAGTTTGGATCCTAGTGCCAATCAAAACCAGCCGTTTTGAGGGTCTGATGTTTGTTAAATATGTCGAGGGTCTCAAAGTCCTTCCATTGGCGTTGAAGTTTGGTGACGGGGGTGTCAGTTCCGGTATCGTTCTCATCACTTGACCGAGGTTCAAAATTACTAGGTCCGTCTCCAATAACCCTCACATTGCCTTAGTATGGGACACCAATAAACACCCACTCACTCATGCATGGATATTTGGTATTGTTAAGTTAGACGGGTACAGATGATAAATCGCCAAATATTTTGATGAGGCAACAGACAAAATATCACCAATTGCAACCATTTGGCACTGTTTTCCGCATTGTTTTCAGTAGTAATTCAGTATAATTGGCAAGAACTAACTATGAGTAACTTTTATTTGTGCATATTTTGCTTATCGTCGCCGAAAATATCCGCTTGGCGAAAATTGTTTCCAGTTAAAAGACAGTACCTGATATTTATCGTAGCATACCATTGATAGTATTCTCGTACCTTTTAGAAAAAGTACACTAAGCAAACGTATTAATATTTATGAAATATAAAAACTATTTTATTTTTTAAAATAAAATATATATAAAGGGTGTTTTTTAAGAGGTATAGAACTTTAAATTGTAATAAAACAACGATGTATTATTCGATTGACATGAATTTTTTATTCGAAAGATAATTTTGTGGCATTACATTTTAAATATGATTTCTGGCATAGGACTGCCACGGCTGGCTCGGATGTAGTCCAATCTGGACGTCCAATTTTCGATGACTTTTTCCAACATTTGTGGCCGTATATTGGCAATAACACGGCGAATGTTGTCTTCCAACTGATCAAGCGTTTGTGGCTTATCCGCATAGACCAATGACTTTACATAGCCCCACAAAAAATAGTCTAGCGGTGTTAAATCACAAGATCTTGGAGGCCAATTCACAGGTCCAAAACGTGAAATTAGGCGGTCACCAAACGTGTCTTTCAATAAATCGATTGTGGCACGAGCTGTGTGACATGTTGCACCGTCTTGTTAGAACCACAGCTCCTGGACATCATGATTTTTCAATTCAGGAATGTAAAAGTTAGTAATCATGGCTCTATACCGATCACCATTGACTGTAACGTTGTGGCCTTCATCGTTTTTGAAGAAGTACGGACCAATGATTCCACCAGCCCATAAAGCGCACCAAACAGTCAGTTTTTCTGGATGTAACGGTGTTTCGACATACACTTGTGGATTAGCTTCACTCCAAATGCGGCAGTTTTGTTTGTTGACGTAGCCATTCAACCAGAAGTGCGCTTCATCGCTAAACAAAATTCGCTTATGAAAATCGAGAACAACGGCAATCTCGTTTTGGGCCCATTCGACGAATTTACGCCTTGCTTGATGATCGTTTTGATGAATTGCCAAACCAAACTGAGAATAAATCACTTGACAGCTGTTAAATCAGTCGTCATCTTGGAAAGTAATGCCAACTTAAACTTCTATACCTGAAAAAAAAAACACTCTTTACAACAAGTAATTTTTTTAAAAAATACGTTTCCAACATATTAACATTTATTCAATGTTGTATTTATTATGAGTTTGAGATTTATGAATATTGAATATATTATAAAATTTGGAGGCCTGGTGCTTCAGGTTGAGGGTTGGGTGTGAGGCCAACAGTTCACCCCGTAAAAAATTCTCTTGTTGCGAAATGAAAGGAAGAATTTTTCGGTCTGTCAATACGGAGGCGACTCGGAAAGGATTTTAAAGATTTGAGATTCGGCTCATGGAATTTACATTCGCTTTATAGAAGCAAGGGTCTATCTTTTTAAAATATACCTCAGGGAGGACCCCCATTAAGATGGGTTGACTGTGTCGAAAAAGACCTAAATATTTTAAAGGTAAAAAACAGGAAAACAGTTGCCAAAAGTAGAGATGCCTGGAGGAAACTTCTGGAGAAGGCCAGGGCCCACCCAGGACTGTTGAGCCTTTGAAGAAGAAGAAGAAAAATAATACATTATAAAGCAAAGAAGTACATAAAAAATCACGATATAATTCAACAAGGGGAACACAGTTTATTTCATTTACTTATAGATACATCAGTACTTAAAAATTTGATAAAGATTCGTAAATCCTGATCGCAGACTTGTTTACTTTGAAAGTATTCCATCAATGACAGAAACGGCTTTCCCTTTTATTCAGCAGTCATTGTTTCCCTCTTTCCCTATCATCCGTTCCACTGGTTTAATGTCTGACCAAAAACAACTGTGACCTGAGGTCATTCAGGTAAATGTAAACAGGGGTGTTCGAAGACAGAAAGTCCTGATGGGAAGGATGAACTTTTTGCATTTCTTTACTTGAGGTCAAATATATATTGGTAGAGGACTTGTTTTCTTTTTTGTTGTACTATAATATACTTTTAGAAATAGTCCGTTTTAATTTTTTGCTTTTATTTTTAAAATGCATTATCCGGCTTAATAAATAAAATATAATACCCGACTTAAAAGTATAGTTTTCCATATGACCCGTCAAAATATGCTGTAGAAAAATAAAGTTAAAGGAGTTTGGAGTATATTATTGATAGCTAAATAATAGTTACTAATTACATAAATAATAATATAGCCTCATTTAAAACTAAAGTACATTTTTTAAAAGTTGAATCCATTGGAATGGAAACAAAACATTATCTCAAAACTTATCGTCAATGCTACACCCCATCGCGCCCAAACTGTATAGACTTAGTTTATCCCCTACCATGGTGCATTTCCTTATCTGAAATGACCATCAAAAAGTACAGATATTAGTGAAATCGAAAATAATTGGAATGAACTGGAAAGGCATTTATGAGAGAGTTAAATAAACTTTCAACAAATGTCGAAGAACTAGAAATATCACTTCATAAAGCATGGCATGAAATCAGTGGCGCACACAAGGGGGGGTCCTGGGGTCCGGACACCCCCAAAGCCCTTGATTTTTTTTCCGATTGATTTCCAATACACTGCAATACGATCGTAATATACTGCAATACTATCGTAATACACTGCAATACGATCGTAATACACTGCAATACGATCGTAATACACTGCAATACGATTCTCTCTCTCTCTCTCCATATATTTGCATAATTGCGAAGCATGATAATAATACTGAGTATTATTACATTTCTAAAACACTGATGTAATACCAAAAACTATTGAGTAGAATTGGTAAAATATTTTAAGCCAGGAAGGTTGATTTATTTTAAATTTAGTAAGGTTATGATAATTTACTTGTAACCGAATAAAGCTATATTTAAGCAATTTTCATTAGATATAAAAATGTATTTTTGAAATGTTTCTAACATTCTTAGTAACATGTCTAGTATTTTTATAACGCTTTAATATTAAACTAGCTCACTAGAGTGGTCCTTTTCGAATTTTTGAATCTTATCCTTTTTTAATAGCCAAGCTAATGTCTTTTTTTGATAGCAGCAATACTTTTAAGATAATAATTAAGCTACAGGTATAAGACAAAATAAAAGGGACGTGGAAAAAATGAAATTTTTTTTTAGTCAAAGGTTGGGCCAGGTTTGACCTAAATAACAGCTTGCATTCGACGTGGGACTGACAAATAAAGGTCTTGAACAAAGTTCGTCGGAATTCGTACTCATTTCTCGTGCAGGTCCGTCTCAAGTTCAGACACAGCGTGGGGAGGAGGAAAGCGAGCATCGACTTTGTTCTATAAAAAATCCCACAAACATTCAATTATTTTTAGATCAGGTGACTGGGAATACCACGTTAGATGTTTTACTTTATAATCATGTTCACGTAACCAGTTTGAACACAGCGAGAAGTAGGAAAACGGGCATTGTCATCTTGGAATACATGATGACCTCCCGGGAAAAGCGAGTCTGAAGCAAAGGGAGAAGTGATGATCTGCAAAAATGTTTCGATAATGATCATCTGTGATCCTCCCCCTCAAGAGAACGAAAGGCTCTGACCTATGGAAAGATATTAAACCCCACACCATCTCAGAACCTCTTCTATGTTTTACGGTTGAAACCAGGCAGTCAACATGAAGTGCTTTTTTCGATGTTCGTCAGACGAATACACGTCCAGTGCTCTGGAACAAAGTAAATGAGGATTCATCAGGCCAGATGACTTGTTCCAATTACAGTTGTGGCCAGCTTAGGTGGTCTCAGCAGCACTGTAGTCTTTTCATACCATTCCGCTCCGGAATTAACGGTTTTAGAATGAATACTCTGTCATGTATATTCGTAGCATGTAACTCCCGTTGATAGAGGGGAATGAGATTGCGCACACTTTGGCCAAGGCTGGCGCTTGCGAGGTACCAGAGATGTCAGAAGCCCTCACCTTTTTGGAGATTTTCTCCATAGCTAAACACCAGAATAAGACCGCCTGGATTACCCCCTTTAGAGCACCATTGGTATCAGTGTTCTCATTCTGGAGGCTCTCTGGCTCACGGTTTTACAAGACAGGATCAAACTCTTCTAGCTCGCTTTCGAAGTGGCCATATAAAAACAATGATATTTTCCGAAGGATGCAAGAGCTTTGAAATGTGCACGAACTGTTCTTCTGAATCGGCCACGCCTGCTCATATCCTCGAGTGCCTAGGGTTCACCAAGCAGGATTTAGCATACGATCCCTTGCTGGTGTTGGACTATCTGAAAGTGTGCGATGTCATGGATCTGGTCTAGAACTGCTGACCAATGGGGGCGTGCAACAGCAACAACTCCCGTTGAACAGTTTTCATGGATACAGGGTTCAGTAGGTAGGTATCTATCTCGAACGTTATTTGTGGTTGTTCAGTCTTGCGTTTTCGGGCTACTAACTTCTTTAACACTCGTCTATCATTGATCTTCATCTTCGACTTACACCCACTCTTGTTCTTCGCAGAAGACACTTTACCCAGGTTTGTGTAGGCTATTTATAACCCTTGATGCAATTTTTCTTGAAACACCTACAAGGTTGACTGTTCTGGACACGGATGTTTCAGCGAGACGAACTCCAATTACCATGCCACGTTTCACGTCGGAGAGGTCGGACATCATCACGCTTTGCTAGAAACAGAATTTTCTCATGTAACTCTTACCTCACAATACCAAATGCTTGTCTAATACCTTCTCTTTCACCGCCACTAAGTGGCACATTGTTGTGACACAAAGCGGTTGTTTTTCGGATGGTCGAAGAATGACTCATTTTTAAATGGGTGTTCCTATTATTTTGTCCTATACCTGTACGTCGTATACAGCACCCGTAAAGATGAGACTGAATTTTTAATGGATCTGTAACAGATATATTGATTTTTTAAAGGAAGTTTTGTTGTTCGGCAATAGGCTACACACACGACATGCCCGTAAGGGCTAAAGAAGTTGAAATATACTCACACAAATCACATATAGAATGTGTCATAAGTACAGATATCTAAATAGATTATGTTTCAATAAACACATACAGAAACAGTGGCATAAAGGAGAATATTAGGGCCCCCTTGAAAAGTCAGGTTTTCTGGGTCCCCAAGCCGGATTGTAACAAAGGATTGCAAACCTTAACCTTGGGACTCACTAGAATCCTGCCACCCCCTCCCTCGCGTTGCGGAGGTTGCAGGATGTACGTTACACCTCTCTCTCTCTCTCTCTCTGCCTGCAGATATCTGAGAAAATTATATTTCAATACACACATACACATGTAACATTTCGAAGAAAGCATGGAATCTTTTCAGGAAACTTTTTTAATTCATTCATAAAGGTAGCTTTTAACAACCTTTCAACGATATCAGTGGCATATCTAGTCTTGAGTGAGCCATGTATCAAAGATCCTTTGGGGCTCTTGCAAGCTGTCCCTTAACGTTTTGCGATTTTTTGCTTACGAGTTTTGGGGCCCCAAGAGCCAGGGGGCTCCATATCATTGATGCTGCCGATACGGTAGTAGCTACTGCCCGGAACGATGCATACCAACGTCACCTGCCCCGATTTTGAGTATATTTCAATAACTCCTGAATAATCAACTTTTCACTTAGGTTCTTAATGAAATTACGGTCTACGACAATATAAGGAAATGAGATAGGATTGGAATCCGAAGGTTACATGATCTTTTCGGAGAAAGTATTAACTGTTTAATTTTATATGCAAACATGTATGGTGGGTATATAAGTATTAAATGGGAAGCAGAATTTTGCTTAAGTTATCATTGCATTATCCTTACTCGCAGATGAACTTATCTTTGATGTATTCAGGATAAATTATTTATGATAATCTCTTATTATTACTTCGTCAATAAATCAAGCAAAGGAAGGAAAACAATATGATGAAACTATTTTTTTTGCAAGATTTAATTTCATATAGGCGATCGCTGTTGACGTTTCTTGAAAAAATTCAGTTTACTGGCTCTAACCTTAAGTATTATTTGATATTTGAGTTTCTTTGAAATACACATACTTCTTTCTTCCTTTGAAACCATACCAATGCTCGTTCTATTGAGTGTATTATTAAAATACATATTGTGCGATTTGCTGAAAGATCCCAACAATAATGCTCGCTGTTGAATATAAGTCCCTTTAGCATATTAAAATCTCTCTCGAATTGATTTTTCCTTTATTTTCAAAAAATCATCGACACTATATTTTATTTATTGTTTATTTTGATGTCTAATATATATGTTTGATTTAACTATTGAGTTAAAATCTATTTTAAATCTGAAAGTTTTCAGACTTCGTAAAAAAGCGCTTTCAATGAAAATTTCCAAAAATTGATTTTACTTTTAATACCCGTTATAACTTCTCCCTAAATTCGAAGAGGTTTTCTAGTTGCAGAAATTATCCAGTGTAAATAAGGCAAACATTAGTTGTTTTTTTACATCAGTTTATGTTTATTGTATTACTATTATTTGAGGTTTGATACATTGGGGATTTTTATTTAAAAATTTAAAAATTTATAAGTTAATCGTTTAATTCTGTTTTTATAAAAATATGTGTTGTCAGATCTGAAATTCACTAACATTTATTCAAATATATATTATCAGATGATATGCTTATGTAACAAATTTCCTACGCACGCATGCACGTACAATAATTATGTATACGTATACTATTTGAGGTATTGTTCGTAAAAGGAGATAATCAATTTATTCGCCCTGCTAAGATAATATATTGTTTTTTAAGCCAGGTAAATTAAATGAAATATTCGATTAAAATTTCTGTTGTTTTTTTTGAAAAATATTTTTGTGTGTATTGTTTAAATTTCTATAATTTGCAATATTTTACCATAATTAAAAAGCATTTTAAATGCTGAAATTATATTCCAGTATTAAATAATTTAAAAGGTTTTTTTAATAATTCACTTTATTCAGAGTAGTAATAGCTTATTTTTTCCAAGATAACTCAAATTCAAATTATTTCCGAAAATTAAAAATACATATGGTAAAGAGAAGCATAGATATTAAATTGATATATCAAATATATATTTCACGATAATTTGTTTTACACCAGTATGTCATTACAATATTTTATTACTTTAACATAATAAAAAAATTTTAAGGGCAAAAATAATAAATATTTTCTTTCCCGTCCTCTTTCTCTCTTATTTGAATTTCGCGATTACAATAATTTTCCAATCAAATATTTTATTTAGCAAGGAAAAAAAATTCTCAAATAAACTTGAACGTTTAGAATATTAATATTCATCAGGAAGCTACTTATATATATATATATATACAAGAAAAATTAAAAATAATCTTATTTCCATTAACTTATAAAAATATTTTTTATTAAATGTAATTCTTTTCCATTTTGCTTTTTTTATTTCATTTTAAAAAAAGCTAGTAAAAAAATAAATACTTATAAATTTGAAGATTATTTTTCTCTTCATTAAGGATCAAATGATTATGTTATGTTTAAAAACAAGCCGGTTACTGATCTATAAAATGTTCAACTACAAAAAGAGCTTATTTTGAACATAAAGAAAACATAAAGAAATGAAATCCGTGTCCTCATCTAAAAGCCTACTCTTTCGTTGTTAGGGGGAGCAGAGGTGTACGGAAGTACGGTTTAATGGATCATCGGATTCGTGCTGCAGCTGTTGTGTACTGTGTGCTATACTTCCACAAAGTAGCTAAGCGGCTTAGAAAATTTACAAAAAGCTAGGTTTGAGGCTTAGTAATTTTTCGAAAGTGTAAAAAATCATTTTAAAAATTTTTTTTTATATCAACCGATTTTTTATGCGACTTTTTTCTTATAAATAGTAGTATTAATCCTATTATTTTAATTTCAGACATTTGTGACTCTCAAAATGTCTATATAATATCAAGACGGAAAACTATCAGTAATATAATGCAGTTTTTACAAAAACATTTTCGTGTAAATCTAATAGTATTTAAATAAAAAATTCAAGTAAATTTTTAAAAAAATTAAAGTAAAACACAGTTTGAGGTATCATTTTTTTAAAGAAAAATTGAGAAAATTTATAATAAAAATAATATATCTGAATTTCGTATATATCAATATTTTATATTTGTTCTATTTTAATAAAACTATTTCTTTCTAAAAAATTCTGTCTTTTTAAAGGAATTTAAGTAAATTATTAGTAATTCATTTAACAACAACAAGAAAGAGAGAATTTTAGTCCCTTTCAAAATGATAAATTAAACACAGTTATCTTTTTGCTAAACCATATTTTTAAAACATAATCAACAAGATAAATTTTCTTCAAATTTCTAAGTCTGTAACTGAGCCTTTTTCGTATTTATAGTACGTATAATTGCTTACAGCAAAAAATCATTCCATTTTCATTCTTTACGAAGCCAGGTTTTCATAAGAGAATTCTTTACAATTAAAATTAAGATAAACTTAAAAATAACTTTTTTATACTATAATACTAGAAAATACGGAGATAGTTTTATACATTTGTTATAGTTTTTTCTAAGAATTATTTTTTTACTACAATATTTAAAAAACTTAAATAAAAAAAAGTCTATGTGATTCTTTAAAAAAAAATCTAAGATCCATTTCAAATTGAATTTTTCTAAACTTAAATAAAATCACCTGTTTAACTTTTAAATTATATTCAATACCATTGCGCTTCAAAGCACAAACAGAAAAAATTCTTCTCACTATGATACTCTTCCATTGTTTTATACTTGGAAAATTGTTATTAAAAATCTTCTAAATGATTCCATTGTAAATTTTGAATTTACACAAAGCGATTTATACTACATTTTTCCAAAAATATTAAATTCTGTAAGTATATAAATATTGAAATATTTATTTTCCTACTTTCAATTTACAAAAGTTACATATAATTTGAATCATTACCTTATACCTAAATGTAAAGTTAATCTATTGTATACATCTAAACTTACTTATTTGCTTGCTTTTAAATTTAATATTGTAGTACAAAGGATCTTCATACAATTTACTTGTCAATAAATATTTATTTACACTGTTACATTCAATCATATAAAATTTCAAAACAGCTCTTCTTTATTTAAAATGTTAAATGTTGATATCGACAGAGGATAGTTTATTTAAAATTTCTGATGCAACGTACACACTATATTGTAAAAATTGCTGCCATTGTTAGAGACATATTTATTTTCGAAACTTAACTTTTGTGTTTGCATTTACCAATCATAATGCAACGCAAAATAAACATTGTTTTGTAAAAAAATTTCTATTTCAATCAACTTTCGAAAACTGTACTTTAAATACTAAACAAAACGACAGAAAAAGAGTATTTTAATCAAAGAAAGCGAATTATTCATATTCTTAACTGGTTGTTTATTAATCCCGTTAAAAATGAAACATTAATTAAAGATGAATATTTAGTTTCTCTCTACATAAAGAATAATAGATAACAATAAATATATAATTCAGTTTGAAAACTTCTCTGTAAGCAAAATACAAAATTATTTATCTATTATAATAATATATGAGTAATAATGTACTAATACAACAAAATTCTTATTCTGTTACAATAATAACAAAATGAATAAAAATTGGAAATTTTTTTTTAAATCTGGAAAAAATTTGTGAGCACAAAAATTGTGAAAAGTAAAGCATCCCCCACCCTCTTCATTTTTATCGACAATGCAATGTTTTACACTTCTCAAAAGTGAAATTGTAAGACAAAGAGATGATGCACGTAAATTCCAGGAGCGATAGAGGTGAGGTGGATATGCAAATGCATAAAAAACAAACAAATAAAATCATTATTAACCAATTTATTCAGTATCTAATTTGCACACCTCGAGCAGCTATACCGGTGAGGTATTCTATCAGTTAATCTATTGATGGTTGTCTGAGATAACTGTCACCAAGCCACATCCATTGTTGTGCGAAAATCATGCACAGTTTGCGCTAGTGATCCCTTCATGTCACGCCCAATATATCCCACAGATGTTCGATGGGATTCAGATCTGCAGAGTGTGCCTTCCAGGGAAGGATGTCCAATCCAGCCAGGCTGTTAAGAGTTTGCCCTGCGATATGCGGCCTGACATTGGCTATCAGGAAAACCATGTCGGGTGTTCCCTGCAACAAGGGCAGAACAACAGGCTCCACAGTTTGTATAATGTAGCGATCCTCTGTCAAACGGCCGTCAATGTGCATCAGAGGCATCTTGTGATCAGACATTATGCCACCTCAAACCATAATGGTTGGGGTGGGACCGGTTTGACGCTCGGAGAAATGGGTTAATTCATTTCGTTCTCCGGGTAACCGCCATGTCCCTCTACGGTCGTCATTCATCCACAGACAGAAACGAGATTCATCCATGAGCAATATCCGATGCAATTCGATGGTCCAGATTCGACGACGATGCCATCACACTAGGCATCCAGCTCTGCGTTGCGTCCGAGGTACTCCTGTTACTTGTACCCGTGCACGTAACAGAACTTGATGCAATCTGTTGCGTATGATTTGGATGCATACCGATCCATCTGCTCCTGGAGGCAACCGGCTTCAGATGTCACGTGTCATGGAGAAAAGGTCTAGAATAGTCAAGTGGCAATTACGCCGATCTGTGCGAAACACTTCCTCTTCGTTGTGTACGTAGACCTTCCCGAATCCATTGCGTGACAAAAGGTTGGATTGTACTCACGTTGTGCCCAACACGAATTGCTATTATGCGCAGTGACCAACCCGTTCATAAAGTTCGATAATATGATCACGTTCCCCAATAATTAACTCATGGTATTGAACTCGCTGACGTCTCAAAGACTTTTCTACGCTTCATCGAAAGTCGCAAATGCTAATCAAAACCTCAGATGCTGTTTATGAGAAGGGAAAGTTCCTGGCCTTATGGCCCGAATAGGAGTAGCACGTGATCAGATGCGAGCGTAAATGTAACGATTTGCATATACATCTCACCAATACCGCTTATGAAATTTACATGCCGCTACATGCATTATTTCTCGATATTGCAATTTCACTTTTCAGCTGTGTATATAATCCATTTAATTGTATAAATTGGATTAGTGGAAAAATTGCAATCTGAAACATGAGTGAGTGATTGTGGTGTGTTTTGGCGCAAGAGCCGATCTCCGCTGTACTGCGCCAAACATTTGTTTTAAAGGACATAAAATCTTTTGGAAATATGTTAAAATTTTAAAATAACGACATGCACAAGGTACATCTAAAAATATTCCTGAAGTTTTTTTTACATAAATAAATTTTAAAACATTTTTATATTATGAAAATCTCGAGAGAGAGAGATAGATAGAGTAAATTTATAAAAAGTTTTAAAAGAGTAAAGTTAATAAATTTTGGTGGGGATTTCCCCACCAAGTCAGAAAAGCGTGTAGTTCGTAATAAAATGATTTAAAAAGATAAAAAAAAATTACCTCTTGCTGTTTCTGACATTATTTTCTGATCGGGTTTTCTTAGCGATCTTCGCGAATGCTAACATTCCAGTATATATGATTCCTAATTTGCATAAGCACACTCTCTTTTTGGGTTGGTCGGAAAGAATTGCCATTCAAGCCCCAAAGAAATCCCAAGAGGATTAGTATAAGTAATTCCGATAAAGCCCCTTCACAGAGTTTAATATGAATAAAAGACGGGAGGGAGAGTTCATTTGTGAATATGGTAGAGGGAAAAATAATTGTGCAATGTTGATTAAAAGAATTTAAACTTTCCATTTTTTATCAAAATCATATATGTAAAGCCCTTTAGTTATATTTGCATGCACAAAATAGGACAAATATTTTTATACAAAGAGGGTTTGCAGTTTTTAAACAGTTAATTTAAAGACTAATTATGCTTAAAATTCAAGTATTTTTAAAAAATAAAACCCTAATGGGTCCAATTCATGAGGGTCAGATGATAAAGGCATTCATATGTTCACGACATAATTCAAAACTGATTTTAAACTAACTTGTACTTATTGTTCTATTTTTTAAAATTTAGATAAAATTTGAGATTTCATAATTGGGTAAAAATACTCAAATTTAATAAAAAGACAAAATTTTAAAATTAAAAAAATCTTATTTTAAATTAAATATATTTTGCCTACTAATGTACGCTATTATTGTTGACAAATATTTGCTTTTTAAAAGAAAATTTCTGCAAAAGAGCAAAAGTTGACAACAACGAAGCGCATGAACTGATTAACTGGAAACACACGATTACATTTATCGTATTATTAAAACGTCACAATTTATAAACTAATTGGTAAGAAACACGTGTTTTTCATTATCATTTGACTGTGACGTCATATGAGTTTAGGCTATTGCATTTTCTCATATTATGAGTACAAATTTTAACTGGCAATTCTCTTATTTCAAATGGACGGAAACATATAAGGTGATTTTTCTTGGTTAGTATACAGGCCCAAGCAGGGGCGTAGCTACTTTCGTATCAGTTGTATCAATGATACGGGGCCCGCAAAATGTCGAGGAGTCACTAGCAGGGGCCCCAAAGGACCTTTGATACAGAACCCATTCAAGACTAGCTACGCCACTGCTCCCAAAATAAAAAGTTTTCATTCCTTCATTGTGTCTGACACAGAGAGAGGCTCTTAATCTTTTTTCGGGTCGCTATAGCCGTATGAATCTTGTAATATGATCTCAAGCGTCCTCCAAATACGAGATTTCTACAGCAGTATTTTTATACAAATACCGTAAAATGCGGCAATGCGTTTTCAACACAAAAAAATAAGATCGAAATTCAAGGGTATGCATTATACGCCAGGTATAAAAGTGAGAGTTTTATAAATAATAATAATAAAAAAACGAACATAGAAAAAATTAGATCTCTGCATGCGTCGAAATACTGTTTATTAAATAAAAGTGGCATTCCTTATGATCTTAAACGGTTTTAGTTCTAGAAATGTACTGTTTTTTCTAAAGCTTGGAATAACACCTCGTATAAATGACTTCAAAACAACAGCATTGTGACCGTACATTTCAGGTTCCTTCGTAAAATAGAGTACTCGTTTTTCATCGAATATACCTAAAATTAAAAATTACAGCTGGAAAGTATAAGTGTGCATTATACAGCAGTGCGCGTTATACGCCGGATTTTACGGTAGCATATATAAAAATAACTGTATTGAATCCGTAAATAGGAACTGAATATTTAAAAAAAAGAATAGTGAAATTAAAAAACAAAGAAATAATAAAGGTAAGAAAAGAAAAATGCAAAAATTAGAATTAAAAAATTTGTTTGATCATTCGAATTCTCTTTGCAACTCACATTTACAACAGAGTTCTTTTTAATTTCGTCTCTCTAAAAAATATTCGGTTTAATCACAGGTAGGTTCTTAGGTTTTCAAAGACTCTTTCTCTCTTAGCGCATCTTGTTATTCTCAATTTTCGGAGAAATACGAGTACATCAAACGTGTCTTTGATAAAAATTTAATTTATTCATTTCTAAATTTTTCTTCTCGTACTCTTTGAGATGCCTTCACCCTGGAGTAGGGATCGGCAAATCGTGGCTCTTTGTATAGATGATTGTGGCTCATCAGACTTCTAACTGTATGTGTGAATTATTGAAAAAAATTATTATATCTACTAAGAAATGTTTCTCTCTCCTTTATAATTATCTATTGAAAAGATTCACCTTATTTTCATCTGCAACTAAATCTTAAGGTATCCAACTACGTTCGGAACCGTGATTTTAAAAAAGCGCAGATATGGATAATTTTCATATTTAATGTCACTTAGATTAGAATACATGTATAAAATTGTTTTAAGGACACATTTTGACAAAAATTTTTTATTTAAATACACTATTTCGGCAAAAAATTAACTTAAAATATCCTTTTTTCAAAATGTTCTCTTTTTGTGAAAAATGCTTCCATTATAATAATATTTTGCCTGTATATAGCTCAGACCTCTGTACAGAGGCTCAACTATGAGTTTTGAAATATTAACATTATTTTCAGAGTTACAACCAATTGAAATAATTATCGGCGTTTTTTTTCTTAAAATTTCTCCCCTCTCTTGTCGTAAAACATGGATAAACCCATTTCTAAGTTATGTATTTCAAAAATTCTAGTTAAGCCTCTGTACAGAGGTCTGAGCGAAATACAGGCGAAATATTATTATAATAGAAACATTTTTCACAAGAGGAGAATATTTTGAAAATGGGTCATTCAATGTTCATTTTTTGTTAAAATATTGTACTTAAATAATTTTTTATTGTAATACTATTCTTAAAACAATTTTATATACATTTTCTAATCTAAGTGACACTAAATATCATTAATATTATCCATTTGTACGCTTTTGCAAAATCACGGTTCCGAACGTAGTCGGATACCTTAACTGGTTTAAGATTTTTGTATTAAATTGTTTTCTTTTGAGAAAGTTTATTGGCAATCAGTGAAATCATAAAAATTAGTTCCAAAGTAGTAAAAGTCTAATTTACTGGTAGAAGAGTGTCTCAGTGGGAATGCATTCCTCTAAGTCAGCGATACTCAGCTTGCGGCCCGGTCATGGCCCATTGCTCTGAAAACATTTACTCATCTAAGAACATTGCATTAAAATTTGGTGGGAAATTCTTTGTCAAGAAATCAAATGTATCAATTTTGCTTTTTGTTGTCGATGTCGTACGGGTACGAATTGATATTATTCTTTTTCTATTTCGAATGGTTAGGTTAGTGATAACAGACAACAGTGGAGTAGCGACAATTTTACTGGTGGAACTGATTTTTAACTATCTTTCATATCTTGCAAGAAAATATATCGTTTCAAGACGATTGGGTGGTTGACTATTTTGTAGTGAAAAACAAATATGGATCAGTAATTGTTTGATTTGTCACGAAAGTGATGTATTTAAAAAGTACCAATAAACAGGAATCATTCAATGACACTTTTCCTTGAAGATCTTTTCAAGAGGGCATAAATAGGCTTTCTCTGGAATAACCTTTGCAACAGCAACAAAGCGTTTTGTCAGTGGTAATGTCACAGCGGTAACAAAGACATCTTATGAAGTTTCTTATGTTACTGGTAATCATATGAAACCGTTTACAGATGCAGAAAATGTGAAGGAGTGTTTCTTAGATGCTTCTTATTTGGTATTAGTGACAAAAAAAAAGAAGCAAAACATGAGTAATAATATTTTGATCAATTTTCCACATTTTAAATTTCTTATGTTATCTGGGTCTTAAAGCATTTCTCCTCCCCTTTATCCTTATGTTGCGGACTGCGTGAAATAACTAACATATGTATGCGACCCGAGTGAAATAGCTGACATACGTATGCGGCCCAGCAGAAAATAAAGGTCGGGTACCCCTGCTTTAAGGTATCCGACTACGTCCGGAACTGTGATTTTGCAAGAACGCATAAATAAATAATTTTCATGATATTTAGTGTCACTCAGATTAGAATACATGCATAAAATTGTTTTAAGGACATTTTGACGAAAAGAAATTTATTTAAATGTAATATTTTGGCGAAACATTAACTTAGAATAATCTTTTCTCCAAATGTTCTCCTTTTTGTGAAAAATGCTTCTATTAGAATAATATTTTGTCTGTATATAGCTCAGACCTCTCTACAGAGGCTCAACTAGAATTTTTGAAATATATAACTTAGAAGTGGGTTTATTCATATTTTACGACAACAGAGCGGAGCAATTTTACGTAAAATACGCCAATAATTATTTCAATGGGTGGTAACTCTGAAAATAATGTGAATTTTTCAAAAATTCAAATTTTTTTTGTCAAAATGTCCTTAAAACTATTTTATGCATGTATTCTAATCTGAGTGACACTAAATATCATGAAAATTATCCATTTATGAGCGTTTTTAAAATCACGGTTCCGAACGTAGTCGGATACCTTAAGTGTTTCCTGTAATGTTTGCTCATTTACATGCGTGAATTAGGGAGCATTACTGAATGTAAGCAAGATATATACATAAGACTCCTTAAAGAAGTGACAAAAACACAAAACAAGATTTCATTAAGAAATGCATGAAGCCTCTTACTCATTACTGGTACTAAAGTATAATCCCTGGTTTTTCTCTTCCCCTCGCCTGTGATAGAAGCTCCTCCCTGCCATTGCACGTCTTGCTAGTGGACATATAAATAGTTTCCATTTTTCTGGGAACAATAAAACCTTTAAAATATGTAACAAATGTAATGTTCAACAGTCCTTTCACGAGAGGATCTTAGTACTTCTTGTGTGTGCTCGATTTTATTATATAGTCAATGGCCTTATTGATCTTGTCTGATTTTGTCGGACCTAGAAAGATTAGTAACAACAACAAAAACACGTTCCATATTTTGTGACATGCTTAAGAGTTAATAAAAAAAGATTTTAAACACAAGAACAACAAAAGAAATTTTTTATTATTAAACATGGCATTTCAAAATAAAAGTCTTATGATGTCATTGGTAGGAACATTTTTTCACGACAAAAACTTAATTGCCAACTTTATAATATTTTTAGAATTATTTTCTTGTATTGCGCCACAGAAATAAAAATATCTTTGATAGTTCTTAGTTTGGGAAGGAATGGATATATTGTTACTTTGTGTAAAGATCAAAAATAAGTAATATGAGTACTTAAGGTATCCGACTACGTTCGGAACCTTGATTTTGCAAAGCGCATAAATGGATAATTTTCATGATATTTAGTGTCACTTAGATTAGAATATATGCTTAAAATTATTTTAAGGACATTTTGACAAAAAAAATTTATTTAAATATAATATTTTGGCAAAAAATTAACTTAGAATGATCTTTTTTCCAAATGTTCTCCTTTTTTGAAAAATGCTTCTATTATAATAATATTCTGCCTGTATATATCTCAGACCTCTCTACAGAGACTCAACTAGAATTTTTGAAATAAATAACTTAAAAGTGGGTTTATTCATATTTTACGACAACAAAGGGGGAGCAATTTTATGTAAAAAACGCCAATAATTATTTCAATTGGAGGTAACTCTGAAAATATATAATGTGAATTTTTCAAAAATTCTAGTTGAGCCTCTGTAGAGAGTTCTCGCCAGCTATATGTTGTATCAGGCAAAATATTGTTATAATAGAAGCATTTTTCACAAAACCTTCGCAGAGAATTATCCCCCGACATTTGGAAAAAAAAAATGATTATTCTAAGTTAATTTCTTTCGATCGAAAATATTATATTTAACGTTTATTTCTTTCTTGTAAATTTTTTTGTCAAAATGTCCGGTGACCGTCAAAAATAAAACAATTTCATGCATGTATTCTAATCTGAGTCACACTAAATTTCATGAAAATTATCCATCTATGCGCTTTTTTAAAATCACGGTTCTGAACGTAGTCGGATACCTTAATACATATTATGAAAAATATTAATTAAAGCAAGGCAGTCTTGATATCGACTGTTATCTTCCACGAGCACCGTATGTGGCTGTTTCTAAAAATTTCTTTGTCTAAATGGCTCTTTGATATAGCTAAGTTTCTAAATGGCTTAGTTATCTTGTGTTACAAAGTGGTTTTTCTATCCGAATGAGGGAAAATTCAGGTTCGTGTTTTTCGATTCTGAGTTGATTCAAAGCGGTTTATAACTATGAGGAAAAGTTCGATATCTCTATCAACTGTTTTTTTTAAATGCTCTGTTCATTTTTTTATGCCAACAAAGAACATGAGTCACTATATTATGTGTTATTTCCGACACATCCCCAGCAAGAAACTTTCACAGATGTTGTGTTAAATATTTTTCAATGTATTTAATCGACAGCCGCGAAGACGAATGAATTTTTTATGTACTTAATCAACCAACGAGCCTATGCAGCAAATGAAGAGGTTCAGAATAAGAGAAGTCCGTCTGAGAAGGGATACGTTTTTGCGTCGATTATCGCAAGCTGAATAGCGTCATTTATCATGATGGCTGAGGATGCATGGAATTGATTATTAAAATAGACAAAGCGGGATGAATCAATTATACGAGTTTAAAGTGCAATCCCTGCGACCTTCGAGAGAATGATGGACAATTTTGCTACGCCATTTTAAATGGACTATGTGTCTTTTGTTACAAGATGACATAATAGTGTTCTCAGAAACTTTTGAAGACATCTTATACGATTAAGACTTGTTCTAAATTGTCTTCAGGGAAGCTGGTCTTAAATTAAATTCAAAGTGTCTTTTTGCTGCCCAAGAAGTAAAGATTCTGGGCCATCTTTGTTCTAGATGGCGTTCGTCCCGATCCCGACAAAATAAAAAAGCCGTAAAAATTTTCCCACTCATATACATGACATACGAAGTTTTCTTGCGTTCATAGAAGATTTATTAAAGGTTTCTGTTATCTCGCCGAACCTTTGCACGTAGGCTAATGGTAACGTATCTCTTAAATTTGAGTAAAGGTCAAGTGATAAGGACGCTTCTATACCAGGCGTCACCAACTGGTGGTTCGTGAAAAATTTTTGATGGTTCGCAAAAAAGATGGGCCCTGGAATGATTTTGACATAAAATATTCATGTTCCAGTGGAAGAGGAAACGATAAAAATTATGAACAATCTCAAAAAAACTTTTGGACAAAAAACTATAAGATTTATGGAATACGGAATAAACTTAAAAAAATTTTTTTAGCTAATACTATGAATGAAATTTCTTCCAAGTTTAACGACTTTTTAACTACTTTTACTGTGTATTTAGCGAGAGTTTACATCCATGGTGAATTGACGGAACAACACTTTTGTTTTTTGATATTGCTTTGCGTTGACGGTTTGTTCTTGCTTTTCATAAAGTTCCTTTTCAGTGTTTTGGAAATGTAAATAGAGCCATAAAAATAAGTGATAATATAATTATAGTGTTCCGCCATATAGTGGTTGAAGATATTAGTGGTACGCCAAACAAATTCATAAAATGCTGTTTGTAAAAAACCCATGAAATAAAGGCCCTTGACAAAATGACATTAAGGAATAATCTAGAATTGGCAAATGAAATTTAATGCACAAATGACTGGAATTTTGTTTCAAATTGTTTCTCTGGGTTCTAGATGTTTTTTTTGCATACTCAGTGTATAAAAGCAGAGTTTATCGCCAGTTGGGCATGTTCTCAGTCCAGTGTTCGAGCTCCAAGCGTTATGTTAGTTTAATTGAACGACCGATTTAACAACTGTCAAGTGATTTATTCTCAGTTTGGTTTGGCAATTCATCCCTCAACCATTATGATCGATCTCTCAAGCGTTAAGGCGTAGGCTAATGGTAACGTATCTCTTAAATTTGAGTAAAGCGTCAGATTCCAGTCAAATGGATGGTTCGGAAAAAAATTGGAACATTATTCATGTTCCATAAAAATTCCCAAAACAAAAAACTATAAGATTTATGATTGCCGTTGTTCTACTTTTTACGATTTTCATCCAAGACGGAATTTTGTTTTTTGAGCGATTGACGGTTTTGTTCTTGCACTTCTGGTTGAATGGCCGCCATATAGTGGTTGAACGTCAACAAACAAAACTGTTTGTAAAAAATGAAACACGCATTTGGCACAAATGTGAAGCTAATTTAAGTTGGCACAAGTGTATGTCGAAACACCGTTACAAGGCGTAGATTCGTCAAATGAAAAACTGACTGTTTGGTGCGCTTTATGGGCTGGTGGAATCATTGGTCATCGTACTTCTTCAAAAAAAACGATGAAGGCCACAACGTTACAGTCAATGGTGATCGATATAGGGCCATGATTACTAACTTTTCATTCCTGAATTGAACAATCATGATGTCCAGGAGCTGTGATTCCAACAAGACGGCGCAACATGTCACATAGCTCGTGCCACAATCGATTTATTGAAAGACACGTTTGGTGACCGCCTAATTTCACGTTTTGGACCTGTGAATTGGTCTCCAAGATCTTGTGATTTAACACCGCTAGACTTTTTCTGTGGGGCTATGTAAAGTCATTGGTCTATGCGGATAAGCCACAAACGCTTGACCATTTGGAAGACAACATTCGCCGTGTTATTGCCGATATACGGCCACAAATGTTGGAAAAAGTCATCGAAAATTGGACGTCCAGATTGGACTACATCCGAGCCAGCCGTGGCAGTCATATGCCAGAAATCATATTTAAAATGTAATGCCACAAGATTATCTTTCGAATAAAAAAAATTCATGTCAATCGAATAATACATCGTTGTTTTATTGCAATTTAAAGTTCTATACCTCTAAAAAAACACCCTTTATTAGTACAAGTAAATGACGAAATTTTCAAAGCAAAAAAAAAATTAAGTGTTCGAAATCAGTATTTGGTGTAACCACCACACGCTGCAACATGTGCTGCTATACATGGAGGGGCATGGAGTTAAACAGATATTGAATGTCTGCTTGTGGAAGAGAATTCCATATTGCTTGTGTGCGCAGCAGAAGTTCGTCTTTTGAAGCTGAAGGACGCGGATCACGAGCGAGACGCCGACCAACCAAATCCCACACGTGCTCAGTAGGTGAAATATCCGGCGAATAAGCAGGCCAAGGGAGAAGTTGCATGCGTTGGGATGAACAAAAGTCTCGAACAGTCTTTACAACATGTGGGCGTGCATCATCGTGCTGAAAGATAGCTCCAGGGATGCCTTAAAGGAAGGGTACGAATTTGGGCTGTAGCACTTGACGGACGTACCTGTTGCTATTGAGATTACCCTCAATTAGAAGCAAGTTGGATCGTCCATGACACGAAATCGCATCCCATATCATAACTTCGGGTGTTAGGCTACTACGTCGCTCGATAACGCACTCTGGATGGCAGCGTTCACTGGCATAGCGTCTAACACGAATGCAACCATCATGGTCCCACAAATTGAAGCGTGATTCATCTGAAAAGACAACTTGGTGCCAGTCAGCTTTCCAGGCACTGTGCTCATGAGCCCATTGCAAACGTAGCCGTCAATGGTTTGCCATGAGGGGGATCCTATATAAAAGCACCCTTGTACGCAGTCCACGGTGAAGCAGACGTCGATGAATTGACGAAACCGATATTAGTACACCTGTAACAGTAGACCAATGTGCTGCCAACTGCCTGGAGGAAGCTGTACGGTCATTCACTCCCCTGTGGAGCAAGTGTCGATCGTCGCGTGCTGACGTCACCTTCCGTCGTCCACTGCCAGTTTTTCTATTTGTTCGGTGCTCGTCGGTCCACTGCTTCCAAACTCGCATCACTGTGGAACTGTTCCGTTGCACACGAACTCCTTTTGTGCGATAGAAAAATCCTCCTTCTCGAAGGCAGATAATCCTCCCCCGTTCAGACTCCGTATGTTGTTGGAATTTCTTCTTATTTCGTCGTGGAGGCATACTTAGGTTTCACTAAACGTTCACCACTAACAAATAATCATTAACTATTTTCCACGTCCCTCTACAGCCCTCTATTTATACGCCTTCAGCATCAGTTCAGAGAGTGCTGCGCACGCCACGCATGCGCGGTGGCTCTGAAACCTTACTATTTTACGTAACATCCTATAGTTGATATATGCTGCAAAGTTCATTTAATTCTGATAATTCCTTCATGGTGTTCATACATTTAGTACATTGTACATTTAATGATCTATTATGTTCTTAAGGTTGGCTGTATCGCTGTTTGACACGATGACAATATGAGGATTTTTAGCCTTGGCATATTTAACATGTGTTGCAAACTTATTTAAAAAATATTCATATCATAACCCCGATATGTAATTTAATATATATATGTGAACTAAAATAAATTCACAAAGCTCTAAGAAGTTTATAATAATAAATGAAATAACTCAACTTCTTTGAAGCGATTTTGTAACGAAAAGGATTATGGTTTTATGTGAACGGCGACAGAGGGAAATAAAAAAAAATAGATTCAGGATGTCGAGTTTTGTGTGATTGCGATTTATTTTAACTAATCTGTTTTATTGTAAATTGGGCGAAACAACATGCATCATCCTTTCGACAAAATGAATTTTAAACGGTATTAAGATTCGAACTTACGATGGGATAGAGGCAATGCCGCCGTGATAAGCACACTAATCATGTAAGGTTAGGAACAGGGGTCGACACCCTTTTAGCTGTGGTGTGCCAAATGATTCTGTCAGTTTGATTCAGGATGCTACACAATTGGATATATTTGAAACAATTCGAATCCTTTGACAATACATTCAGATTTAGGAAATAGATGTAAAAAATTCAGATTTATAGTTTTATTGCATATTAGTTGGTATACCCGTTATTCGCACGGGTGAATTCAAAAATTAAACAATACAGGTTGAAGGGTAAAAAGTTTTTAATTTATTAATTTTACGTGAATTACAAATTAAACAAAAAAAGCTTTTTTTCATATCTCAGCTTAACAAAAACCCCATATTTGTCAAATTTTAAGTCTGTAGATCTAACAGCTGATAAAAGAATGTTTTTTTTTACTTTTAACACCCCGTAACTCTCTTGTGGGTCGATTTTTGAAAACACCTTCCTAAGATGATCTCTGCTCAGCAAAAGTAACACATTGTTACAAATTTCGTGCAATGGACATTTAAAATAGAGTAAATAAATTATATCTGGATGTGTAATACATTAATATTACTTTCTGTTGTATTTATTTTATATGAAAATTGTAATATTCGCAAGCAACGCCGTTCCTTACATTGTAATGGCGATTCAATGGAAACAGCGAAATGTTGGCGATAGATCCAAGTTGGCATCATTTTTGGCGACACGTTGGCAACTTGGCGATTGATTGAACGGTGCAAAAGTTGATATGCTTTAGCGCCACCTGGTGGAGAGCTGCAACAAAGAGGATAGCATAAAAACCTTCTCCACAAAAAATACATTTACATGACAATTTTCATAGTGATCGGTTGAACGTTGTTGGAGTGATGCGATTTCATATATACAAGCATCCACTTTTATATATGTAGATTAATTATGCAGCATTTAAAGATATTTATCAACATTGGAATATATGTCCTTTATATATTCGTCATCTGTGAAAAATTTGAAACACACAATAAGCAATTACGAAACTACGTTCGTCACTTTAGATTTGGTTCCAATAGTTTGACAAAAAAATTTTCTTATATCCAGTAGCAGCTCTTCTCACAAACATATTTCTTGTTAACTTTCTTAAATAAGGGCTGATGTTTTGTTTAAAAATGTCTTTGTACGCTTGACGCGTGACATAACACACATACAGCACAACCTTTCTGTTGTATAAATCCATACTCACATTCATCTATAAAAGTCTTGAAAAAAAAAACCGCGAACATCAATCTATCTTTTTAAGAGGCCATTTGAATTAAACGTGCAGGTATGAATCGTCACAATAATTAAACAAATAAATTGAAAGTCTTCACATTAAAACTAAGAACGTGTCGTAAAATTAAAAGTACGTTATAGAGCACGATATGCATCCAATAAACTCTAATTTCGGTTGAAGTCATACACGATAATTGTATATCGGCACTATGAACCAAAAGAAAGTAGGTTTTAAGAGGCAAAGGACGGACAAGACGATTTGATTTTATGTGATAGCTTTGCTGAGTAGTGTAGATTGCCTCTGAGAATTGTACCGCGTGCCATAAGTTTCCGACCCCTGGTTAAGAACTTTATTGTAAGTAATTGTACTTTCATTTGAATGTTCTATTGTTAGAAAGTTTAAAATATCTTTTTAAAATTGTTTGCTTGTGCTAGTAATATTTATCTTCTCCCTGTTTTCTATATCGAAAACTTGTACAAAGAGAAGCATTGCTGGTGTGATAATCTGTAAGGATATCCGAGAGGAAGAGAAATATACATTTTAACAGATATACCCCATTTATAAAGGGGACTATTGTATGAATGTTCACAAACAAGCCCAGCAAGTGAATAATTAATCTAATCCACAAAGGGTGCCAAATTCAACGCTTTTTTGCATCTTCAACACTCATTTTTTTTAACATTGGTTCTTTGTTCCCTTGCCACTTCAGAGCGTAGTGATTGACAATTTCATTGCCCTCTTTGAACTCTCTGCCAAGCTATCACTATCCTAGCCTGAAACTCGTTCTATTTTAAAGCATGTTTTTTGTAACGAACTCGTATTAGGAAGCAACTGAAGGATTTTTAAATTTATAAAAGAAAAGATTCAGTAGATTATTTTAGAACTAAAATATAAAAGTTTAGAATTATATATATCTTACTAGCAATTTTATGTTTTTAAATTAAATTTTATGTTTTTAATATATAATATATTATATATATATATATATATATATATATATATATATACTCTGGTGTGCAAAAATTAAGGACGAGAGAAGGTTTTTTCAATATAACTTTATACAAAAGCTTTCCAAATCAACACATTTAATACCGTAAGATCCCCAATACGTAAGGACATGTGTAATATGTAAGCAACACTTACTAAAAGAGAAATCAGAGGGATAAAAAGAAGCTTGATTGAAAAAGTAGCATGGAGCGCAATGCGACTGAAGGCCGAAACACCCCTGTGATGGGTATCCAGCAAGAAACATCCGGTCTTTAGTAGGGAATATGATCTCCCCTGACTGCTAGGCAGGTTTCACAGCGTCTGCCCATGCTGAGAATGAGGGTGCCAATGAGTTGTTGAGGCATTGCTGCCCATTCGTGTTGCAGCGCCAATCGAAGCTCCCGAATCGTTACTGGTGGTAAGGTACGAGCTGCCAAGCGTCTGCCTAGAAAATCCCATCCATGCTCGATGGGATTGAGATCCGGAGATCGTGCCGGCTAATCCGTACGTTCAATATCCTTACTCTCTAAGAGCTGTTCGGCAGCTACTGTGTGATAACATGGTGCATTGTCGTGCATGAAAAGGAACTGCAGACCCATAGCGCCTCTAAAAAGACGCACATATGGAAGAAGAATCTCGTTACAATAACGGGTCCCGTTGACTGAACCTGCGTCGAAGATGTGAAGGTCTGTACGACTACCAAGCATGATGCCTCCCCAAACGAGAACACCGCGACCTCCATACCTGTCCCTTTCAATGATGTTCGAGGGATGATTGCGGCTTCCCCGCTCTCTCCAGATGAGTATGCGATGAGAATCGCTACTCAAACTGAAGCTGCTCTCATCTTTAAAGAGTACTCGTCCCCATTCATTGTCTCTCAATTCCGGTGTTCCCGGCACCACAGAGAACGCCTTCTCCGATGGGCAGGTGTTAAAGGTACACACCGTACAGGGCGTCGTGCAAACAGACCGCCACCGTGCAGTCTTCTGGCCACAGTAAAACGCGATATCGGTCGTCCAGTCGCCTGTGTCGTGTGTCTAGCGATTTCTCCCGCTGTCTGCCGCCTGTTTCTTCTAGCCTGTAACAATGTACCGGTCATCTGCGGGTGTGGTTCCTCGTGGACGACCACTACTGAACCCCGGATAGCTGTTCCTGTAGTTTGAAAATTGTCTCCAAAGTCGTGATACGATGCTGTGAGCAATTCGAACTCTGCAGCCACACTTGTCACACTGCGGCCTTCCTCCAACTTCCCAATGATTTGACCTCGGGTAAAAGCATCCAGATGTCGTCTAACAGATTGATTATTCGCCATTTCTCGCTGAGGCAGCAACTCGGTGTGATTTTAACTGCTATACGGCGTGCAATCTCTTTGCCAGAAATACTGATCTTACACCGACGACATGCTTTATACTACTCAGACACTCCCCCATTACGTCTACCTGCATATCTGCGCATGTGCTACCGTACATCACCTTACTTAATCTCCTGATTGGTCTTTCTGTCCGCTCTGCCTCTTCGTTCAGCTGATATGCTAATTTTTCGACTTCGTCCTTAATTTTTGCACACCAGTGTATATCGTTGTTCAAGAAATTTATCGTTTCGGCTATAGAATTATTTCTCAGAGGAAAAATTAAATATAAATTATTAGAAATCAATCGATATAGGTAGTATTTCTTAGTTAAAATTTTTAATTAACGAAATAAACAAATGTAGTTAAATGAAGAAAATTAAAGAAACTTATCTAAAGGTCAGTAATTGTATAAGTTTTAAATAGATTATGGTATGTTTATGGTACAATGTAAACGAAAAAATGGAGCGTTTTGTTAAAATAAATTAATTGAAGCTTTTTCATTACTTGTCTGTCCAGTTCTGGTGCTCTCAAATCTGATGCTTGCAAAAGGCTCTCTTTTGCGCACAAGTCAATGGGATGCAAACAGTTGAAGCTTGGCTTACAAGTTAGGCCGGTTTCACACGAAGCAACTTGATGCCAGTCAACTCGTTATCTGTCGTTACTCTTCTATGAAAAGAAGGAACAGAATTTATTTCAGACGTGGACTCAAAGTTGACTAAAAATGGAGTGTCGGACTCATCGGTATAATGATTGAGCCAGGAGAAAAGTAAAACGCTTTCTCAATTTCAATAAACAAGTAGCTGCGTGTGTGAAGGCGTAGCTTTCACAGTATCTTTTTAGCTGAGTAAATTAGTGAGAAGAATATGGTTTTTGTATGCTTGAGATCGTTTAAACATTTAGTTTATTTACGTCACAGTTATTATTTACAGATCATACATTGAAGTCATTAAACTTATTAAAAGATTATTAGAGTTCATATGATGTGGTTGGTGAGAGAGGAGTTCTTTTCGGGGTTTGCTCAGTTCGAAGGCTTCAAAATCATCTCCCCTATCTCTGCTGCGGGGATCAGCGGTCGGCCTCTTAGCATTCAGTTACATTCTGCTAGTGGCGGGGAAAAGGTACCTTTCCCGCCACTAGCACCGGTGGCAGAAAGGGAAGTGGCTCCGCACCCTTGACCTTCGTGGGCAAGGGTTGCGGGGGGAGGGGAGGTCCTAGGCGGGACCATGCAATAGCTTTCAAAATGCAGTTGCAAAATGCACGTGTGATGATTATTTCCTCAAAGAAGCCGATTTACAGCTGGGTGGCGGGAATCTTTACAATACGTTGTCAGATACTTGCACAAATGGTAATCTGAAACCAATGGCGTAACGAACACCCCCGCATCGCGTTGGGTTCAGGATTCTAGGGGGCTCAAAGCCTGATTGATGCCAAGTACGTAAGATCCGACTTGGGGGCAAAAACCTGACTTAGCAGGGGGCTCTAATATTCTATGTTATGCCACTGTCTGAAACAAATAAATGTGCATGACTCTCAATATCAAAACCTAGGCAGAAACAGGCTCGACCGACTACCGTCTTTCAATTAAATAAGTAATGATTGTGTATGGTGGTAAGCCTAGGCCTGGACGTGGACGACAATCAACACATAATACCAACTGACAACAGCGCCATATACTGTGATATTCCATCTTTTTCGGAGAATATATCCTTGAATGACATTTGACCATTAAAATTATTTGGATCATGATCTTAGTGAAGCAGTCAAGAACGTGACAAGGCCCTCACCAAGGTTGAGGGCCATGTCTTAAGAATTCCCTGTACAGGTGTGCGTGTGTTTTTTAATCAACCTGTTGTCTTGCTTATCAGCACTAAAAACATGGGAATGAGTTTTTACATATAGTGTGTATTTATTTAGAGTTTAGAACACAATAAAGCATTAGCGTAACGGAGAATATTAGGGCCCATTGCAAAATCAGGTTTTGCCTTTAATATTTTATTTATGGGTTAAATACGTACTTGGCGTCAGTCCTCCTTTGGGCTTCCTAGAATCCTGGTATATCCCAGCGATACGGGGGTGAACGCTACGCCACTGCAGTAAAGGAATCTATCAGTTACAAATATATCTTTGCAGTTCTTTATGAAAATATATTCACTGTATTTTCTCAACATGCTCTACTACTATTTTGTATCACTGTACTGTCTACTAATTTATAGTAAAAATATCGATATTCGATATTTAGAGTAGAACATTTATAAAAAAATCTTTAAAAAAACAACAACAACCAAGTCCGAGATTTATTACATTATATTTTATATCTAGCTATCTCTTGTGGGGCGGGTAGCCTAGTGGTTATGATTACGACCCCATAGCTGCCATGTCATGAGTTTGAGTCCTAGTGCCAAAAGAGATTCGCCTAGTACAGGTGCTGTTGCACATTAAATCTTTCGTGGCTCGAAGTCCTCTCGTTGGCATGATGTGGTAGTTTGGAGAGCGGGGTGGTGGTGCAGGTGTCGTCACTTGAGCTAGACTCAAAATTACGAAGTCTGTTACCAATAGCCCTCATATTGACTTTCAATGCGACACACACACGTTATATATATATATATATATATATATATATATATAATATTCACTCTCTCATCTCTTTGTATTGATCGCAAATGTTACTTGAGCAGAGTCTGCCCAATTTTAATGAACCATTTATTTATAAGATCTGTAACCTGATGAGTGAAGTAAAAAATAGGCAGTAATATGCTTATTTAATTTCACTGTTATAATTTCTGTTTCTATGTTTTGTTGTTGTTAAAGTGTTTAGAATAAACTGTAGTTTCTTAAAAAACTAATATAAGAGGAAATTAAATTTGGGCATACACCAGGAGACTAGGACGAATTCCTTACGTTAATTTTAGTACAGAAGAATCCCGGAGTACTCGATAACCCGGCAATCAGGATAACTCGAACACACCCTTGCAAAGCATCCGATGCACAAATCATTGCTGCTGTCACAGTTAATAAAAAAATGCAGGAAAGCAAATGAAGACTTTAACAGACGTTGAGGACATCATACAAACTCCTAAAATTTCCCCCAGTGAAGGATCAAAGACTGTCGAAACAGCCCTTCAGTATTTTGAACATGGTGCATCGGTAATAGGGATTTACTGTTCCTTCGTCGTCCTTGTAATGAAGCAGTAAAACGCAGAGTGCAGTACGGAAGATAAACGGACATTACGTTTTCCTTTGAAAAACGCTAGCCAGTTTTTGCAAAGTTAGCCACTTAATTCTCATTATAGACTGTTTTACGCCTTCATGAATTATTTTTCTGAGGTGTGTCTGATCAGGTAAATCACACACAGTATAAAGTATTCATTAATTTTCATTTTCATCATTGGCGTAGGTCAAGGGGGGGGCAAACCTTTATGGATCTACGCGCCATTTTTTTCTAAGGAAATGCGTAGTAAGGTATAGACGTGCCGTCAAATAGTTTTGACTTGTGATTATTGGGAAAATAATAAAACTAAGCACTAAAACAACGCAAAACTCTTTATTAACTACAGAAAAATACATTTTGTATTTTATAATAGTAAAGGTGTTTTAGTTAAACGCGTAATTCAAATTCAATAAAGTAACATTTGTGTGATTTCTGCTGCTGCAGATTAGATGACAAATAAATTGTATTAGGGTTGGTTCAAATGTTACTTTTAGCAAAATGCATGCTGAATTGGAGTCATCTACCAAAAAATGGTTTCTAAAGGAGTCTCTAATGTTATCCATCTCTGAAAATAATGACTCGTAGACATAGGTCGAAGAAAATATGGTTAAAATAGCATGAGCCTGCTTCTTCAAACAGTTAAACGTATCTGGAATGGAATTGCATGTTTCCAAAATTTCGTTACTGGCATTTTTACTTATTTTCCTTGTTAATCGTTCTGTTTCAATCAATTCCAACTTTTCCTTGTTTCAATAAATTTTTGAATCCATATTGAACTAGACTAGAAATCAATAAGTTGTATTTCAAATTCTTCAATTTCCAACTAATCAAATTGGGGCAAGTTCGGTTTATCAAATGATGTCACATCAGAGTACATAATAAACTTGAGCGTTTCTGATAATTCATTGAAATGAGAAAATCTCACTGAAAATTCCTTGATTGAAGAATCAATCGCGGTTGATCGTTTTGATCGCTGGTGTGCCCAAAATATTGTGCCAACGGTTCGCCATCCCTGGCGTAGGTAGTCTTGATAGGTCCTGTATCAAAATTCCTTTTGGTGGTCCCTTTACATTTTAAGATTGTTTTGCTTACCCATGTTGGGGCCCTGTATTAATGATTCGGTTGATATGGCGATAACCGCACCCTTGATTTTCATGTTGTAAATGCTTCATGCTTTCATAAAGTGCGTACAGTTGAACATGTTTTTGTGCGGTAGATAGGGACCACATAAAAAAATCGCACAAAAAATATTCAAAGATTTCATAAATTCTTACATATAACAAACTAATTCGTGGAAATACTGCAAAAAACTTTTTTTATGCGGTGGATAGGGACTGCATAAAAAAGTCGCATTTATAAAATATGCCAATTACTTACGAAATTTATGTAAGAGTACTTCCATAACAAAATAAATAATTAAACATTATACATGAAATTTTTTAAAACATATAATTTCTCATTGTATGTACTGATAAGTCTTTAAAATGCACATACATAATTCATCGCTACTCATCGCAATCCAAAGTCCCGTAATGAATAAGTTCAAAATCACTTTCGTCCCTTGAAGGTGCAATTTCAATTAATTTATTTTTTGGCAACATAAAGTAAGAGATAAGTTTTTGTGACGTAGGACGGGTGGTCAGTTGCTTGTAAATGTCACGAAAACCAGCTATACATGATTGAAGCCCTTTTTGGAATTTTATACTCCTTTCTGAACTGGTATCTATTTTACGAAAATGCTTTTCCAATTTGTTGGAAAGCTGGATCCCTGCATATTTTTATCCACTCTTAAAGAATCTGGCTTCTTGTCCGTCTTCATAATTTATCAAATTATTGATAATGTCACTGTCATTGAAAGTTTCGTTTTCAATCAAGCGCGGGCTGCTGGAGCGTTGAGAGAAAGCAACTGAATGCGCATTGTCGGGAGACTGTTTATAACAAATGAACAGAGCGTCTTGAAGTGTCTACATTTCAGTGGCGTAACGTACACCCCCGCATCACGGGCGGGGGGCAGGACTCTAAGAGCCCAAGGCTTGACTGAAGCTAAATACGTATTTACCCAATTTATAAAATATTAAAGGTGAAACCTGACTTTCAGGAGGGAGGGGGTCCTAACATTCTCCGTTACGCCACTGTTAAATAGATAGAAAACATTACAGTGGCGCCAAATCCATTGAAATTCATACACCGCATACAAAAAATATCGTACATAAAAAAACAGCACAAAAATAAAATTGGAGAAAAAGGAATTCGCATAAAAAAGACCTCACAAAAACAGGTACGACTGTACTTTCCTTTTGAGAGTATTTGAGCAGCTTATTTTCAGTTGTATTCTCAAGCAAACAATACATACATATACAATACAATATTTTCTGAGGAAACACTCTCATACTTTTTCTTTTTTAATTCCATTCTCTATAATTCGGTATTTTCACAAACTCGGTTACCCTTCGGTCTACGTTATCGAGATTTCGGACTCTAGTGTGGTTAGAAGAGAATTAGAAAAGAAAGACCCCCACACACAATCAGATAAACAAATTTTCGCCCTTTTTTGATAATTTCGGCAATAAAAAGGGTTTTATTATAATTAATAGTGACTAAGATATATACAATTAAATTACTGTTCTTTTTTAAAATGTTGTTTATCTGTATATCAAATTTGTAAAAAAATTATTCATAACGTTTGCAAGAGCACCAGCATCTAAATGCAAATAAAATAGAAAATTTTACCATATTATGTGATTTTAATGGCTGTTATATATACATTCTAATATAATGTTATAACATAATTATAAATGTATCGGTTCACAGAATTTTTAATTCGTGGCACATTTTATTATACAGTATATAATAGAATTAAACAAATGTAAAGTTTTATACTTGTGTATAACATAGGGAAAAAAATAGCTTGTATTTTTTTAGAATTTATTTACATTTTTTTTTTGTAAGTTAGTTCCAAAAAATACCTTATTTCTTCATTGCTTGTCTTCCTGTCTGTGTGTATACTGACTTACTTCACTTTGAAGTAAAATCACAGTTTATAAAATCTAGCTGATAAGATTTTGTCGTGCTGCCATCTAGTAATGTAAATAGTAAACTATATGCTTGACTTATATAAATTATATACAGAATTCTATTATATGAGTAAAAAAAATCAGTGCTGCACTTTCCTTGAAGCATAATTTTAAATCACAAGAAATGTAAATAAATTTAAATTTCACAATATTCTAAATACAATAAAAGGATTTTTTCTTTTAAAATGTTATTTGTTGTGAGCCAGAATTATAAGTAAAAAATGTAATTTGCCAAACGATTTTTTTACTGAAAAATGAAAACTTTTGTCTTCAGATAATTTTTTCACTTTTCTTCTACTAATTAATTAGCAAAGCTTGAATTGAATACATTCTATTTCAGGGGTGGCGAACTTTTATGGATCAACGTGCCATTTTTTCTTAAGAAATGTTTAATGAGGTATAGACGTGCCGTGTCATATAATTTTGACTTGTGATTATTGAGAAAATATAATAAAACTAAATACTAACACAACTAAAAACTCTTTATTTATTTTGAAAGAAAATACATTTTGCACTTTATAGTAGTAAATGTTTGTAAAACGTGTAATTCAAATTAAAGTAACATTGGTGTGATTTCTGCTGCTGATGATTAGATGAAAAATGACTTACATTAGGATTGTAAAATGTTACTTTTAGCAAAATGCATGCTGAATTGGAGTCATCTGCCAAGCAGTTTCTAAGTGAATCTTTAATGCTATTCATCTCTGAAAATAATGACTCGCAGGCGTGGGTAGACGAAAATATATGGTTAAAATAGCATGAGCCAGCTTCTTCAAACAGTTTAATGCGTCTGGAATCGAATTCCATGTTTCCAAAATTTCATTATTAGCATTTTTACTTATATTGATTGTTAAGCATTCTATTTCAACAAATTCCAACTTTCCCTTCTTTTCAATAAATGTTTGAATCCATATTAAACTAGACTGGAAATCAATCAGTTGCGTTTCAAAATTTTCAATTTCCAACTAATCGAATTGGGACTTCAGTTTATTAAATGAAATCACATCAGGGTACATAAAAAAAACTTGAGCATTACCGATAATTCTTTGAATTGAGTAAATCTCTCTAAAAACTGTGACCGATCACTCGCGTTTGCTCGTAACACTTCATATTAAGTTTTGTTATTTTGAATTAAAATGCAAACCGTTTTTTTGATCGATGGCGTGGCCAAAATATTGTGTCGCGGTGCCATCAATGGCACGCGTGCCAGTGTTTCGCCATCCCTATTCTATTTGAACCTGTCTGATGTTATGATAGTAAAATTGATCATTCGCGCAATGATTAGTTGCATTTTTATATAATGGTATATCTGTAATTCAAATGATTTTTTAGAAAAAAAAGTGCCATGTTAGTCTACTTCAAACCTATAAACGAAATGTATAATTTAATAATTATGGTTGATTTACATTTTGCTAAATTAAAAATTAACAATTAAAAGTATACTACGTGCTCTGTTGGGAAAGTACAGGGGATTTTGAATTGATAGTATAAGTTACTTATCGTAAAATCCGGCGTATATCACGCACTTTTAACACAGAAAATAAGATCGAAATTTACAGGTGTCCGTTATATGTCGGGTGTATAAAAATGATAACTTGACAAAAAAAGAAAGAAAAAAAGAAGAGGAGTTAAAAAAATAAAAGACTTCTACGTGGATTGAAATACTGTTTATTTAAAAGAAATGGCATATTTAATGAGCTTTAGGCGTTGTAGTTCTAAAAGTGCACCATTTTTTCAATCAGCCGCCCATTCGGTGTAGTGGTTAGCAGTGGCGCATACAAGGGGGGTCCTGGGGGTCCGGACCTACCCCCAAAGCTCTTAATTTTTTTCCCGATTGATTAGAATTCTAAGTATATAGTACGTAAAATTTAATTAAGTATTTGTTATTAATGATTAATTTTATTAATTAATGCTAATTATGTATTCAATTTTTAGTTTTTTTACTGTGTTTTGTTCCCCCAAAACGACAAAATCAAAAGGAGCATAATACAAGAATGGTGAACTTTCGACCCCCCTTGAAAAATTCCTGTGTGCACTACTGGTGGTTAGTGACGCTGGTTTCTGTGACGTAGGGCCTGGGTTTGAATCCCGGAGAAGGCAGGGATGTTTGTAAACGTATAGTGTCTTTGAGGTCAAGACTTGAACCATCGACTCCACAGTTTTTCAAACCACATTTTTCACTATCTTGTGAGTGAGTGTTGATTAACGTCTCACTCTGAAAAAACGCGAAGGCTATTGGCAATGGACCTCGCAATTTTGAAAAGACGAGGACAACACTTGAGTTGGAATCCCACACCTTAAATTGACCCGTCACACCAACGCGAGGATTTTGAGTAACGACACGTTTAACTGACATTAGTCCCTCTACACCAGTGGTCTTCAAACTTTTTCAACTCACGGAATCCCTGGAATTTGAAGGTGCTTTCGTGAAACCTCTAGAACTAGAAAGTGCTTTTGTGTGTGTGACACCCCATTCCATACACGTACTTCGAAGAATGTATCTCAAAATAATATTTAAAGGAGATCAACATGTTATAGTCACTTTATGTAAAGGCAACTAAAAAAAGGTTTTGCCTTTATTAATATAAAATCCTAATCTCCTCTTTCAAATATAATGTACTTATTAATAATATTAATTTATGATTCAAGTGTCACCTAACCATGCATTATATTTAGTAACTGGGATATATTCTAGTGTTTTTTACCCAAATTGTCGAATTGGTCTATTGAGATTAAATGCAATTGCATTTTATACTCTGAGTTTAATTTGTTTTGCTACCCATGCATTGCCTACCCATGCTCTGAGTTTAATTTGTTTTGCTACCCATGCATTATATTTAGTAACTGGGATATATTCTAGTGTTTTTTACACAAATTGTCGAATGAGTCTATTGAGATTAAGTGCAATTTCATTTTATACTCTGAGTTTAATTTGTTTTGCTACCCATGCATTATATTTAGAAACTGGGATATATTCTAGCGTTTTTTACACAAATTGTCGAATTGGTCTATTGAGATTAAATGCAATTGCATTTTACACTCTGAGTTTAGTTTGTTTTGTTACCCATGCATTGCCTACCCATGCTCTGAGTTTAATTTGTTTTGCTACCCATGCATTATATTTAGTAACTGGGATATATTCTAGTGTTTTTTACACAAATTGTCGAATTGGTCTATTGAGATTAAATGCAATTGCATTTTATACTCTGAGTTTAATTTGTTTTGCTACCCATGCATTGCCTACCCATGCTCTGAGTTTAATTTGTTTTGCTACCCATGCATTATATTTAGTAACTGGGATATATTGTAGTGTTTTTTACACAAATTGTCGAATTGGTCTATTGAGATTAAATGCAATTGCATTTTACACTCTGAGTTTAGTTTGTTTTGCTACCCATGCATTGCCTACCCATGCTCTGAGTTTAATTTGTTTTGCTACCCATGCATTATATTTAGTAACTGGGATATATTCTAGCGTTTTTTACACAAATTGTCGAATTGGTCTATTGAGATTAAATGCAATTGCATTTTACACTCTGAGTTTAGTTTGTTTTGCTACCCATGCATTGCCTACCCATTCTCTGAGTTTAATTTGTTTTGCTACCCATGCCTTGCCTACCCATGCTCTGAGTTTAATTTGTTTTGCTACCCATGCATTGCCTACCCATGCTCTGAGTTTAATTTGTTTTGCTACCCATGCATTATATTTAGTAACTGGGATATATTCTAGTGTTTTTTACACAAATGTTCGAATTAGTCTATTGAGATTAAATGCAATTGCATTTTATACTCTGAGTTTAATTTGTTTTTGTAGCCACTTACGTTGAGAAATATATTTCACTTAAACACAATGTTCTGAATGGCATCAGGGGCGTAGCTATCGCCGTATCAATGATACGGGGCCCCAAACTACAGGGGTCCCAACATGTGTATGCCCCAAAGCAGTAAAATGTTATCATTACTCTCCCATTAACAAAACTCCCATTTTCAAAAAAAAAAACCCCCAAGGAATTTTGATACAGTGTGTCAGTGGTTAAGATATAAAAAAAATAAACTGTAGCATTTTTTTTAATATGGGACGAATACTTTAGTGATATTCATGAAATATAATCAGGCAAGATAAAAACTATTTATTCCCAAGCTACAAAATTATAGTTATTATTGTTAAGAAGATAGCGTGTTTATATTTTGATATTAAAAATAGTTTCCTTGAGAACTAAGAACTGTATCCTTTAACTCGATTGTCTAGAAATTTATGAATAAAATTAAACAAACTTTAAAAAATTTTTTGAAAAGAAATTGTAAGAAAAAATTATATACGTTGAGATTCCATTTATATTAATATATCATGAATACTAACATTGTTATCATATTATAAATATTTATGAATATCGTAAATCACACACAATGGTAATAAATTTCTCAAATCGATCGCTTAAAACTCTTTAATAATTCTAAAAAATGAAGACATTAATTTTAATTTTAGGCTCTTACAGTTATTCTTTAGAGAATTGAATTATTATATATGAATCCTGGAAAATTATATATATACACACAGCTATGTAAAACTGAGTTTATATACAATTGATTGCTCAATTATTTTAGCCATTCAGTTTATTTGCAGCTTTCTTTTTGCTGAAAAGTGAAAGGTTTCATTTATGTTAAGTAAAACATCCTTATACATATTTTCTAATCATATATTAGCGAGTTATATTCTTTATCGTAGTTAAAAATTTTCCTTTAATATTAAGATCTACTTAAGAAATTATTAAAAGAAGTTATTTCTTTATTATATCTGCTAAATAATCTGCAGAAATTCAATGTAATTAGAGAGAATTATAATTTTAAAAATGACAATATCAGTTATTTTTAACTTGTTGCTAGTTTTTCTGCCTTCTATGAGATCAACTTAAAAATATTATAAATTTCATAAAGTTGAAAAATTATTATATTTTTCTATAAGCCTCATATATATGAAATAAAAATATTTACAATGATAAGTAAAAAATACCTAATGTTAAATTAAACTCTCTCTCATAACATTTACAATACTACGTTGAACACACTAAATATTTAGTGCTTCTTAAAATTATTTTATGAAGTGGTAAGGCAGCACAAGGAATTTTCTTCTGATTTCAATAGCTTTTTTTCAGTCGTATGTTTTCCTAGCATTAAATATCTCATACTGAAATTCCCCATGAAATTTTACCAAATGAGACGACCTTTTTTGCGAAAACATTTAAGATTCCATTAATCACAAAAGTGGAGGACCTCATCACTGAACCTTCCTGTTCATTGTTTATACGCGATGTCCTGTCTAAATTTTGCCGAGTGAAAATTTCTTGCAGTTTTTTTTTAATTAAACCCTTTCATTGCTCCCTCTTGCATATGGTGCCCAGCCATCCAATAAATAAAAGGTCATCAAAAAATAGTCTATAGTTGTTTTCGTTCTCATTTTTATTATTTTAACTGATAAAAATACCTTGCTTTTTATTTAAAAAATAGGGTCGAGGCTGTTTTTAATCTTTTAACCATAGTTTGGGGAAAAACAATGTGACAAATTATGCTTTGTTGAATTGTACTCTATCATTTAAATAAAATATATAATATTACGCTAATAAATGTGTTAGATGTTTTTGAAATCACACACACGCACGAAGTTCTAAGTTAAATGATACATTATTGTTCTACTTAGGCTATGTTTTTAAATATATATGCATCATTTCACACGCATATTGGTAATTTATCAGAATAAAGCTCCCATTGCTCAAAATTTCCTTGAAACAGGCAACTAATTCTTCATACAGCAACATCAGTGCTTACTCGTAATTTGGACACTGATCACTAAATTTTGTATACGCTTTTTCCAAGTTATTGTCGAATTTGTAACTGCATGATTTGATTATAGCAGTGTAGAACTGACCGACTCCAATTTTTGGTCTTTTGGTGCAGTAATTGAGCTACGAAAAGCTATCTGTTAATTTTTTAAGTGTTCATCTCCTTTGAATCTAGTTGTGCATGTTGTTTTAATTAACACAAACGACACAAAATGTTAGTTACTGATTTATTGTTATTACCTTATGACTCTGAAATTGTTATTGAAAATGTTAGAGTTAGCTTCGTATTAAAATTAGTTAAAGCAGAAATATATATTACGATTTGTCCCAGCAAGCACAACACACCATGTACTACATTCTATAAACTCAAATTCAGTGGCGCAACAGTTCATGAGAGCCAGGGCCTACTGTGCCCATCCCAGTATACGAGAAAATTGGGCGCAGAGGTGCATGAGCAGATGTCCCGATCAGGTGGAAAGTCTGAAGCGAGAGATCCTCATTTATCGACCCACTGCAGTAGGAATGAAAGGTTGAGTCGACCTTGCCCAGCCCGGAAATGGAACACGGACCTGTGGGGTGGAAGCGCTATACGCTACCACTCGACCACAGGGTCTTGCTACTTTCTATACCAATGTGTTAATATCGTTTGGATGAAAAAATTAACTGCATGAATTTTTTGATGGTTTGAATGACTTCTGTGTGGAATAATATTTGTCAGAGAAAGATATTTCTTAGTGAACACCACTTCACTCGCATGGCTATTTTTATTTCTTGTCATGTTGGTTGCTAATAAATGCGCAATTCGCGGTTATATTAACTGTAACAATTTACACCAGTGATTTCCAAAGGGGTCTATATAGACCCTCAGGGGTCTATGATGACCTGTAAGGGGTCCACGACAGCGAAATAATAATTGGGGGCATGAGGTGTAAATGGGGGTCTACGATAGTGGCTCTCATTAAACCAGATTGTGATTAATACACTGCTGGACAATTGCTAAGGACGGATCACAAATTGCTATGTAGCATAACATTAAGCGAGACATGAGGCCTAGTAGGATAAAATATAGTTGCCACACTGTTCAGACATTAGAATAAAGAATATTTATTGTTCTGGAAAGTACAAAAGCTGTGAAACATCTGAAAGAAAAAAAAAATGTTCATTTGATCTGCGTACGGAGAAATGGAACAATGCATCTAAAAGTCAGCAGGCACCTTAAAGAAAGGTATCAGTACGGGATATGTCCACCGTGGAGTGTGATGCAACATTCCACACGTCGTACCATACTTTGCACAACATTATCCAGCAGCTGTTGAGGCAATTTATCCCATTCCTCTGTGAGTGCACGGATGAGGGTGTTTTTGTTTGTCGGAGGATAGTTTCGACCAGCAGCTTGCCTCCCCAAAGCATCCCACACATTTTCAATGGGGTTTAGATCTGGAGAACGCGCTGGCCATACGAGACGTTGAATACCCTCGCTGTCTAGACAATCCTGAACAGCGAGTGTTCGATGACATGTTGCGTTGTCGTCCATAAAAACAAATTTATCACCGACAGCACCACGAAAAAGACGAACATGAGGAAGTAGAACTTCATCAATGTATCGTTGGCCCGTCATAGTCCCATTCGCAACCACATGTAGGCACGTGCGGCCATTGATCATGATGCCGGCCCACACCATGATACTGCATGTCGGATATCGGTCCTTTTCCTGGATATTTTCTGGACGATAAGCAGTACCACTCTCGCGCCAGATCAGTTGGCGTCTACAATCCGATGACAGACTGAACCTACTCTCATCTGAGAATAGTACGCATTCCCAGTCCTGTTCAGTCCAATTGTGATGCTCACGACACCATTGCAAACGGGCAGTACGGTGCTGTCTGGTCAATGGGACACACACAACAGGTCTGCGTGCGTATAGTCCTCCTCCCCTCAAACGTCTGGCAACAGTTTTGCAGCAAGAAACTGATTTGCCCCCTGCTGAGCTGTGGTGCTCCTGTTCCTTTTCGCTGATAGGACGATATATCTGTCTTCTGCAGGCGTCGTACTTCTAACACGACCTCCCCCGTGCCGTCTACTACACATTCCAGTAGTTTTAAATGACTTCCATAGCCGTGAAACAACGCTGTGAGCGATGTCGAACTCCCTGGCAACATCTGTTATTTTTCGCCCTTCTTCGATCTTTCCAATAATTCGGCCACGCATAAAATCATCTATGTGATGTCGGGAAGACATGCCAAAAATTTTAAGTTCCTCTATTAAATCTTTCCTGTAAAACTTTGACTTGAAACAACAACTGTCCACACGCGTCAAAACCTTTAAAGCTCTTATGAACGCTATCACGTGATGAACAGACATGGAAAAAAATTTGTATACTCATACTTCTTCTTACTAATATTCCGCACTTATTCTAAGTTTCCACATTTTGCTTCCTTTCATTTTGTGGTTGCTATGGATGATAGTGTTAGCCGTCCTTAGCAATTGTCCAGCAGTGTATTACAAGGAAATTTATTTTAGAAAGTAGACTTATCTAATTAATAGATTTATTTACTATATTTAATGTGGTTAATTTCCAGTTACAAGGCGATAGCATAAGTTTTATTAAAACAAGGACCACATTTCAGCCTTTCTTGCCAGAATTAAGCTAAAGGAGTACAACTTTGAACGTCGGCAACATTTAAATGCCCTTTTTTTAGATTTTGGAACTAGGTTTGAGAATGTTTTGACTATCGTAATACCACTTTAGGCAATGAATTCATACGGACACTTTGAAAAAAAATGTCAGGTGATAAGAATTATGCACTAGGAATATGCACTAACGAAGATCTTAAAGTAAAGTTTAGGAACGATGACAAAACAATTTTGGCTTTAGAAAGATATACCTGTTATTTATTCCATATTATGGAATATCTTCAGAAAATTTTTTAATTGTTTTTCCGATTGAGAAGAAGTTTTTCAGTGCGCTTGCCAATCTCCAAAACAAAAAAGAAAGAAGAAAATACCGGACACTATTAACCGAGAAGATATTTAGGGTTAAAATCTGATAAGATTAATGCCAAATGTTGAAAATTTGTTATTGCATCCCCAGATTCATCCCTCCCACTGAAAGCATTTGTTTGTTGTTCAGTTATTTTACGTAACAGTTATTTTATGCATTAATTAAATCTTAATTAAGACTTAAGAAAAAGCATGTTAATTAATTAAGTTAAGATTTAATTAATTGATATGCTTTTTCTTAAGTCTTAAACACTATAATATTTCACTACAGTTAAAAAATTGTATCTTTCAAAGTAAATAATTCTATACCTGCTGTCAAAAACACATTTCAGTTGATAAATTTGCAAAAATTTAATATTAGGTAAATAGGGAGTGTACCCCAAAGTGAAAAACCTATCAAGAGGTCTATGAGGCAAAAAAGTTTGGGAACCTCTGATTTACACAGTTGGCAAGATAGAGTCCCACCAAAGAAAGGTATAGCTTCATTTCCCTGCGTGTTAAGAACTCATTGGCTGAACAGAAGACGTTTTTCGGTTGATTGATTGTTCGCACATTGAATCAACACGAGGGTGATTGGCTATGGACCCCGTAATTTTTTTCATCACGTTCAAATAACGAAGACGACATCAAGACGCTCTTCAGAAATTCTAATTAAGGACTGAAGGCACTTTGAAATATGGTCTATATAAGTGGTCTTCAAACTTTTCCACCTCACGAAACTCCTAGAACTCGAAGGTGTTTTCATGGAACCCCTAGAACTAGAAATATTTTCTCTCGTGGAACCCTATTCTCCCCATACATACTTACAAGAACATATGTCAAAATAATATTTAAAGTAGATCACCATGTCGTAGGTACTTTATGTAAAGGCAATTAAAAGAAGCATTGAATTTATTATTAAATTCTAATCTAATTTTTTAATATATAACTTAATAATATTAGTTTATGATCCAAGTGTCACCAACCCATGCTTCATACTTATTAACTGGGATATGTGCTTGCTTTTCTTCACACAAGTTGTCGAATCGTCCATTGAAATGATCTACAGTCGCATTTCATATTCTGCGTTTGATTTGTTTTTATACACTGCTGGCCACCAAAAATGCAACACCCTGAAGAAAGCATGCAAATAACATGAAATTTACAACATGCATTAGCGGAGGTGAGATATGCAAATGATTAGAATTTCAGCGCAGACACACATCACTCGCCTGTGGCGCCACCTCAAAGCGCTATTTAAGGCTTGGAGATTTCGACGATTTCACGTTCGGCAATTGTGTTTTTCCAAAAAACGATCAGTTATGTCTCGTAGAAAACAGCGATCAGCTATTGATCAAGTATCCGAGTTTGACAGAGGAAGGATAGTGACCTAATGAGATTGTGGATTATCTTTCAGGGAAATCGGTAGTCGTGTTGGACGAAAGCAAACAACTGTAATGCGGATATGTGACCGTTGGATGCAGGAGGGTACGACGGACCCACGTGGTCGATCACATCCACCTCAGTGCACCACTACATGCGAGGACAAGCAAATTGTGCGCATGGCAGTGACGGATCGTTCAGTCCCATCACGAACCGTAGCATAGCACATTTAGTTTGTAACGCATCATTCAGTGTCTGCGCGTACCATTCGACGCCGTTTACAGTAGAGCAGAGTGGTCTGTCTGCAAGACGTCCTTTGCTTGGTCTACCCTTGACGCAGAACCACAAACGTTTCCACCTCCAATGGTACGATTAAAGAAGGATGTGGGTGGCAGAACGGAATGAAGTTGTCTTTACTGACGAGTCACGAACCTGTCTGCAACACCACGATGGTCGGATTCGATTCTGAGGACACCGTGGAAAGAGGATGCTGAACAGCTGCGTTATGCACCACCACACTGGTCCTGCACCGAGTATTATGGTATGGGGCGGTATTGGATATCACTCTCGCCCTTCTCTAGTACGCATTGCCGGTACTTTAAACAGCCAGCGCTACATCTCCGAGGTGTTGGAGCCAGTTGTCCTTCCTTACCTTCAGGGCTTGGCCACAGCCATATTTCAACAGGATAATGCGCGACCATACGTGGCACGCATTGTCCAAAGGTTCTTCGTCAATCACCAGATTGAATTGCTTCCAAGGCCGGCTCGCTCTCCGGATCTTTCGCTGATAGAAAACATGTGGTTCATGGTTGCTAAACGATTGACCCAGATTACACCCTCAGCTGCCCCACCAGATCAGCTTTGGCAACGTGTGGAAGCTGCTTTGTCTGCTGTACCCCAAGAACACATCCAAAGTCTCTTTGAATCAATGCCGAGGCGTTTGGTAGCGGTGATCTCCAACAATGGCGGCTACTCTGGCTACTGATTCTGGCAGGAACCACACTTCACAGAAGCCTATAAATTAAATCATTTGATACTTGGTCAACATTTTATCTACAAAATACATTTTGTTGTGTTATCTTTTGTCTTTCTTGGTGTTGCATTTACGGTGGCCAGCAGTGTACTTTGTGTTTGTAGTCACTTTCGTTGAGAAATATATTTCACTTAAACACAATGCTCTGAAGAACATTAAAATGTTTATAGTTATGTGATAAATACTGTGTATTTTTCATGAATTTGCAACATTAAATTTAGGAGCTGTTCTTGCTTAAATTTAGATTTTAACATCGAATATGTTGATAAGTTATTTCCTCTCCTTCATTATAGATGTTTTTTTACACAATTGCAAAATGGTGCATTTTCCATTAGAAAATTCTTTAGTTATGCAAGACACTATGTGAATTAACGAGTATAAAATTATCTCGTGATCCCCAAGATAGTAAACAATAGAATATTCACAATCTAGTAGGAAACATATATATAAAGATAAAACATGTTAATATTCTTTTATTACATTATAAAAAGTGTTGAAAAATAAAGTTTATTATGTATAAATAAAATTTTCAGTTTTAATGAATAGGAGAAGTTTTAGATACTTGTAGTTATACAAACTTCAAAGAAATAATAATTTTCCATATATATTTATAAATTTTTTTTCGATTTTTTTTATTGGAACTCGAGGATCCCTTGGGTATGCCTTGTGGAACCCAGGGTTCTGTGGAACACAGTTTGAAGACCACTGGTCTATATAAACAGCGCACGTGAAACTGCATGGGTTATTACAACACAATTGGGCAAACTATAGCCTGCAGGCCTGATGCTGCCCGTCTAGAGGTTCTCCTCAGCTCAACGTAGATTTTGGAAAAAATAATAAAAACAGTTAAGTTTAAGCAATCAATTTAAAAGTGGGATGTAATTTTTGCTTAGGAGAAAATTTCAAAGGAAATTTGAATACTTTATGCATATGCAAAATTCTTGTATAGTTTTGAGAATTTATGTAGTATTTGAGAGAGATATATAGTGAGTGAAAAACGTTTCGAAATACAAAAAGGGGCTTCCCCCTAATAAATATCCATAGATTATTAAGATATACTTATATAGTTGTTTTACATTTAAATTTTTAAAACATTATACGGGAAAAAAAAGAAACGCAGTCACTACTTTATTTATTGTACACGTTTTAAATAATTTTCAGAACATAGCATTTTTTTGAGTCTTTTTATTGTACTTTTTAATAAATTATAGTGGTCCTACAAAAGTTTTTGTTTTCCTCACCCTCTTGGCCAGCTCCTAAAAAAGTTTGTCCATCTCTGAGTCATTATATTTTCAAGATGAGATGACTCAAATTCCTCTGTCAGTTCAGTTTAGAACGGGATGAGCAAATAGCGGTCCGCGTGCCACATGCAGCTGAGAAAGACAGTCAGAAAAGGCGATAGGCTTCATTTGTCTCATTAAAAGGATTCTAAAGTTAAACACACTTACTGCTATAAATGATTTGAAATTATCACAAGAAATAAGTTGAATATTATTTAATTTATACTATGCCACTCTATTTTATTTAACTTATACACCCAACTCTTTTTTTTTTACATGGCCTTTTTTTACACGATTTTAAAATAACATGATACACCCCGAATTTAACATTTTTTTTTGCACAAATTTTTTGTTCTAGCACAAATTCCGAAAAATTTGAAGATTAGCGTCCTTTGGATAAGGATAATTTGATAGAATTGATAACAGTTTATGATAATAAAGTCGGTAATGACGTAGTCAAAGGTGAAGTTCAACTATTAACAGCTGATTTAATTCGCGAGGGCTTGAAATTTACTACAAATGTCGAATATTTTCTTGTTCATGATCCTGACACAGAGTGCGGATTAAAATTTTTCAACGTAATCCTAAGTTTTGTGTAGCAGGATATCAAGAATTATCAAGAAAAAAAAAACAGTCGAGAGATAATAATACGATGGGCGCCATTGTGATATCCCCCCCCCCACCTTGGGAGAATATCTCTCGGAATTTACAAATTAATATTTACTATGAAATAAATTTAAATTATTTATTAATTAAAAAAAAGGTTTTATATTGCAGTAATTGTATAAGGCTTACTTCTTTCTCGTAGTCCATTTTGTTTAATTAAATTTCATTCTGCTCATAACCAGTTCATGTCCACTTCCCGAAGCTGTGCAAACTGAAAGAAACTACATCTTCACGTTTATCCGTTACATCTTTTAGCTTTTTTTCTGATCATTCATTATAAAAGGTTTTTGGTCATTGTACAGAAAAACATCACAGAAGAAATTCATTTAATCCTAATTTGAAAAGGTATTGAAATTCTGTTATATAATATAATAACTCTGTTCCTTGATATAGGTGTTGTAATTCTATTATATATTTATTCTTTTTTTATGTATTCATCTGTAAGAAATTGTTTATTCTTTATAGTCATTATATAGTATAATTTTGTTCAGTATTTTAGATGCTGTAATTCTGTTGGTAATAATTCTGTTGTACACTTTATCAGTAAGAATTATTGTTATTCTGTTATATAATCGTTGGTAGTGAGGTCGAGAGAGTTCAGATTTAAATTTAATAAAATACAACTTGCATTTAACTTTCCTTAGTTATATTTCGTTTCTCTAGAGTAGAGGTTTATTTTGTTGACCCTAGAAAGTCCTAAGACCATTCGATGAAATAAAAAAAAAATTACTCAAGCTTTTTTAAGTTTTTGTTGCGACCGTTGGAAATTTACTCAGAAATTGATCAAAGAAACGAGTAGAAACTATACAGTTTTTCAAATGCTGACACAACGAAGGCGCAATGTATAAATATTATTATAGGATCTTTAGTTTTTATGAGAAAAGAATAAGAAATTCACACATATTAAGTATGAAGAGAGTTATTGAAAGTTTGAGTTGAGTGTAATAGATTATTAAGGTATCCGACTACCTTTATAAATTACAGTTTAAAAAAACTAAAAATCACACTTTTATAGTTTAAATCGAACTAAGAATTAAAAAATAATTCTTAATATAAGAATGAAATGATTGAAGGGAAAATTGATGTGTGTTATTGAGGCAAAAGCTGGGGTGCTCGATATGAATTGTCATAATTTCTTACTAGTCTATTCCGAACTGCAGAGTTTGTGTAAAAATGTAGTACAATGCGTCGTAACCCCTCCCCCCACGTTTTTATCCCAATGACATTGTATAATTTTCCCTTTAATCATATTATGAATATTTTATTTTTTATATTAAGAATTATTTTTTACTTCTTAGTTCGATTCACTATAAAAGCGTGTTTTTTAGTTTTTTAAACTATAACTTATTTTTAATTTTTCTACAATAAAAGCTTGTTTTTTTAGTTTTTTAAACTATCATTTATTTATTTCCATTTTCAGAAAAACTAGGCAATCGTTAATATTACAGTAAAAAATTGCTGATGCGTCCTCCCCTTTTTCACATAATGAACTCTTTTTTTGTTTGTTTGTTGGATTTGTATTAACCATGAGCGTTTTGCTTTAAGGTTGTAACTTAATCTTTTAGCACCAAATCCGGAAAAGAGAAATCGTTAATCCTGATGATCCTGATCAGGACAATGGAACAAAATTATTAAATTATTGTGTTGTCATCAGTCCTTGACAAGTGTGCAAAATTTCGATTGAATCTGACTTTTTAAAGTGGGTTAAAATCGAGCTCAAAGATTCCGTTATATACAGGTGAAGTTAATAAAAGCTTGTTAAAAATTTCGGATTTCGTCAAAAATTCATAAAAAAAAGTTTTAAACTTTAATTATTAGGTTTATATAAAAATATCAAGCTTTTTTTTTTTTTCTATTTACTAGTGCAAAAGTTACAACTGTTATAGTAAGAGTGGATGCCATTTTCAGCAAGCTAACACTGACTTTAAAACGTGTTTTTTACATAAGTGCGTCTTTTTTCGCGGAAAAATCGAAACAGGGACAGGGATTGCTGAAAAGTTACAAAGGCAACTAATGAAATTTTTTGTGATTGTTTTTGGGTAAGGTTGGAACTGTTTTGATCTACTTTTTTACAGCCATTTATGTAAATATAACGGGTTTTCTTTTTTTCAACGCTATTTCCAGGGTCGTCTTAAGATCTCTTGAGGCTCTGGGCGCCTATTAAAAAAGCAGGCGTTGCCTGCCACCCTTTATAATTGACAGTATACAGCTGACGTTATCAAATACTAGCTCAAAACGGTATCTCGCAACAAATAAACGTGCGTGACTCCCAATCTTGCAAACCTAAGCACAAACCGACTGCCACCTTTCGACTAAATAAGTCGATGGTGTACAGTGGTAAGCTTGGGCCTAGACATGACGGTCATCACATATAATAATACAATCTTGTCTCTGTTGCCAGTTGGCATATAGTTGGAAATTCCCAGTTTTTCGGAAAATATATCCGGGTATAACATTCAGCCATTAAAATTATTCGGATCAGAATCTTGAGACAAGGCCTTCACCATGGCCGAAAGCCCGAGTCCAGTTGGCTTATTCCTTAAAACGTCCCTGGCGTCTATAATGAAAATTAAGTAGCCGAGACTTCAAAACTAGTAACTTTTTTAAAGAAATGCGTAATGTCCTGTTATAAATAATGCGTATATAATGTCCTATATATATATATATATATATATATATATATATATATATATATATATATATATATATATATTCCGCTCTGCATTCTGTGTTTTGCTGCTTCATCACAAAGACAAAAAAGAATAGTTAGTTTATTGCCGACGCATCTTCTTCAAAATTCTGAAGGTCCGTTTCGATAGCTTTTAGTATCATTCTAGAACGGTTTTTTTCTGACGTGCAAGGGTGTGGCCGAGTTATCCGAACTGCCGGGTTATCGAGTGCCAAGTTTTCGGGACAGTCCTAGGTTCATATCTCACTCTCCAAGCCTTCAAACGCACCACACCATTTGAGGCTGAGTGCCATTTGGGTAATGACAAACATTTTTAATAGCCAGAAGACAGATTATTGGCAAAATTATAGAAGGAAAACGAATATTAATCAATTATCTTCGATGACTTATAATGTTTAATGATCAATACATATAATATGTGTGTGTGAAACATCTTTACAAAAAACTTCTTTCAAACGGAGCACAACTCTAGATTTTTTTTATAAATATTAAACCCAATTTAGTCTGTTCTAAAATTTAGAGAAAATATTCCTCTTCACTCATTCGAGAATACTTAATAGAGGTAACTTAAAGTAATTTACTTTTATATTTTCTTTGAATAATTTATCGATTACCCGACTCGATTTCAATTGTCAACTTTCTGATTGTATATAAGTGACTTCAATGCTTAAAAAAAGTTTCTTATGACCTCGCATGTGAAGGGATGTTAACATTAGATTCATTTAAATCAGTAAGGAAAAAATACCATTATTAAGAAGTTCAAATTACTCCCTAATAGTCAATTGGTAGGTACCGAATGAGAAAAAACGATGGCAGCAGCATTTTTACACTTCGAGAATTATTACACTCTGTTTTCCATTTCGTTGGTGTGTTCCTGATCACTAAACGTATAATTTATTCTTCAAATGTCATATTTTTTATCAACATATCATTATGAATATTCTATATCTACAGAAGTTTTTCCCTTTCAGAGCCTCATTTGATGTCTCAATTTTGATATCGCTACTGGCACGTAATAGCTAAGAGCTTCTCCTGGATGTACTCATTGTTAATCCCATTCTTGCAGTTTAAAATGGGTGGGGTTTTGATATATATAACTGCCATATAATTAAAACTTTTTTTTATGTTCTTGTGTTCTTCCGAGTTTCCTCAGTATTATTCCAAATTTATCGGGACAATTATATATATATATATTTTTTTTGCTTTTGAAGTGATACCTAATGATATAATAATTTGTACATCTGTTATGGAAATATAATTTTCAGACAAGGACTTATATTCATTTCTAATTATCAGTAAAAAACGAAAAACACTTTTCATTTCTGTTGTTGAAAAAAGATTTAAAAATGTAGAATTTCTGCACACACGTACTATTTTTAAAAAGCATGCACCGGCTGAAACAGCGTTAAAATTGACATAACGAATCTATTTAAGTGCGATGATAATGTTTTGTAGATGTTAGCCTAAAAGAAGCAAAGGCAAAACAATCGGACAACTGAGTTTTATATTGATTTTTTTAAAAATATTTTTACCTTTATATGAATTTAATTTTTCTTGCGCTTTTCGAGTAATATGTTAACATGTATGTAATGCATATGTTTATGTAACCAAATAAAAATATTAGTAATAAAAGTCAATTTTTTATAAAATAAACCCTTTTTTTTGATCCAATGCTTTAACATCGACACTTACTCTGTAATTGGTGAGTAACTCGTCATCGCTCGATTTCAGTGACACACATAGTAGCGAGCTTTCAATATTTGCGGTCCAATATCAATCACAATTTACATCATGCCCCTCCTCTACAGACAAATAAACAATGTATTAAATTCAATATTAGTATACTTTAACGTTAAAAAGCTACAATACAACTTTAACCTCTTAAGGGTCACCGACGTAAATATACGTCTCACTCAACCGGCGCGTTAAATGCCCCAGGCATATATATACGTCAGTAGTATATAATTGTATGTTCTGCATTGTGGTGGTGGAGATAAGGTTGTGGTGGTAATAACAGGGAATGGGATGGACATGGTAGATTAGGGACATTCTGAATAGTGGTGGTGGTGACAAGGTTGAGGTGGAGATAAGATTGGGGTGGACGAGGGGTAGGTAAGGGGGTGGGAAGATATTACTTATATACAAATTATTTCTTTTTAATATTAGGATTGAGTTTTACATAATATCAGAATAGTTCAGCATTAAGGAATTGATTAGGTTTATTAACAATTATATAAAATTTACGCAACTTTTCGAAATTGATATATAATTTTACATTAAAATAATTGTTCACTTATTATTTAATAATTAGTATAAAAAATTCATTTTAACGTTATGGGGGTTCTGCATTGTGGAGGTGGAGATAAGGTTGTGGTGGTGATAACAGGGAAAGGGGTGGACGCGGTAGGTAAGGGGATGGGGGGTTCTGCATAGTGGTGGAAGTGGTAGATAAAGGGGTGGGAGGTGTTTGAAGAAAGATGTTATTTACAGATTATTTCTTTTTAATTTAGAATTGAGTTTTACATAATGATATCAAAATATTTCAGCATAAATGATTTGATCAGGTATGTTTACAACAATATAAAATGTATGCGACTTTTCTAGATCGTTATATAATTTTACATTAAAATAATTGTTCATTCATTGAATAGTTACATATAAAAGATTCATTTTAATGTTATGGGGGTTCTGCATAGTGGTGGTAGAGATAAGAGTGTATAACAAAAAATATAGTGGACGCGGTAGATGAGGGGGGAAGGAGGTGCTTGAAAAAAGCAATCATTTAATAAGAACACATAATTTTTTTTTAGTTTTTGGATTAAGCTAACCATCTACCCGACATTGTTTGAATATCCCCCCTCCCATCTTTTTTATCGTTCTTTCTTTTCTTTTTCAATTTTTACATAATAATATCTAAATATTTCATCATAAATGAATGTATCAGGTTTATTTACAATAATATAAAATTTATGATACTTTTCTAAAAAAATTGCTATATAATTTTACCTTAAAATGTTTGTTATAGTTATAGACATTTATTGAATAACTACTTATAAAACATATTATTAACGTTAGTAAGCAATTGTAAGGGTTGCTGACTCATTTTTAAGCATACCGATTGCATTGTAACTTGGTGTGCAAGATCCAGCTCAATTAACTAAAGAACATCTTTGACACTGGTTTAAAATCAAATTCTTTTTTCTTTTTGAGTGTAGTGGACTCAATAAATTTTTACTCTATTTTTATAATATGAATCTATGTATAAATTGCATTTTTAAATATATTTCGTACATTAGAATATCAAATTCACACACATCAATGATTTTAAATCGGAAAATTACCCCCCCCCCCACCTTCTTTCTAACGTGACTATATTTTCGTACTTCCATTATTATCTACGGTAAACCTTTCATGAGGCTATTCATTGAAATTTTATTACTACAATTTGTTATAAAATTTACTCAGCATGTTCTGAATCAATAAATCTTTATAATTAAACCTATAAAAATAAGTGTGTTATTTGAGTTTATTCAGTAAATTTTTTTCATTATTAAGGTCTGTATTATTAAATGTGTTGCAAGTTCTGGTATAATGCGCTAGATTCTTTAAAACTAACATTCCTTTTTATATTTATTTTTTTAGTTTTATTTAAAATTCGCTCATGCATAAAGCCTCTCATACTTTATTAAAATATTATTTTCACATTGCTTAAATGTTATTCTAATAATTGTTGTACAGAAGTCACCCTATTTTAATTCAGTAATTACATAATATTAAAGGAATTAAATTATGGAATAAATGCTTTGATCAACAGTAAGTTCATTCAAGTTAAAAAATTGTTTTTTATATATTGTTAGTACAATTGATTATATGCAGTTCGATTTTTTTGAAAGAAAACGTGGTATTACTAAAATATTTTGATAAGGGTCATTTAGTCCTTCGAGTGCATTTGACCAATAGTACCTAAAAAAAATCACTTGCAGCAGAAGCAGATAGTGTTTTTAGTGATGGCTTTTAACCAGGATACTATTGAAAAGGCATTCGAAGGACTAGATGATTTTTTCACATCATTGATGTTGTCACATCTTGTCATTAATGTTAACTAACATTAAAACAAGGTCCGAAACATTACAAGACTTTCAAAGTTTGTAAGCGTTATGCTTGAATGTTTTAATTGGCCGCAATGTGGTCGATAATGCAACCATCACACTGAAAAATTTTAGGAAACACACTCACCACACTTTCTTCAATAGAAATGATGAGAGATTTCATCAAAGACTGTTCGTCATCGATTTTCACACAGTTCGTTGTATAGTTCATCAGTATGACTTTGGGTAGACAATTTGAATATAAAGATAATCAATGAGTTCTTCATTTAAGTCAAGTGACAAGGGTTTTAAATTATTTAACTGGTCGTCATCCAAAGCAATCCAAGCATTTGTTTGCAAATTTTTTACGATCATTTGTGAATTAGTATTTGTTACTAGAATATTGTTGTTTGCAAAGAACGACGAAGAATCCTACAAAAGATAGAAGTTCGATATTTTTTGGAAAAAATCAAACTATGAATGCAAATCCATGGCCACTCCATTGAAGGTTGGTTTCATACTACTTTCGGATATTAGAAACTTTCTAATGTGAATTTTGAAGATTCCTTTGAGGGATTCACATCTTAAATATACACAATGATTCAGATCGTTGCGGAAAAGACACACATTTTCTTGAAGAGATTTAATGATGAGGGATCCATCGGCGAGTTGAGGAGACTCTGAATTAATATCACACATAACACGAGACGGTGAATCAATATTTTCAGGATTCAATGATATGAAAAAATCATCGTCTTTCGAATGCATTTTTAATTGTATCCTGGGTAAAAACCATCACTAAAATAACACTATCTGCTTCTGCCGCAAGTGATTTGTTTGAGGTACTATTGATCAAATGCATTCGAAGGACTAGATGACCCTTACCAAAATACTTCAGTAATTCTACGTTTTCTTTAAAAAAAAATCGAACTGCATATAGTCAATTCTACTAACAATATATAAAAAACATTTTTTTTTAACTTGAATGAACTTACTGTTGATCAAAGCATTTATTCCATAATTTAATTCCTTTAATATTATGTAATTACTGAATTAAAATAGGGTGACTTCTGTACAACAATTATTAGAATAACATTTAAGCAATGTGAAAATAATATTTTAATAAAGTATGAGAGGCTTTATGCATGAGCGAATTTTAAATAAAACTAAAAAAATAAATATAAAAAGGAATGTTAGTTTTAAAAGAATCTAGCGCATTATACCAGAACTTGCAACACATTTAATAATACAGACCTTAATAGTGAAAAATATTTACTGAATAAACTCAAATAACACATATTTTTATAGGTTTAATTATAAAGATTTATTGATTCAGAACATGTGAGTAAATTTTATAACAAATTGTAGTAATAAAATTTCAATGAATAGCCTCATGAAATGTTTACCGTAAATAATAGTGGAAGTACGAAAATATAGTCACGTTAGAAAGAAGGTGGGGGGGGTAATTTTCCGATTTAAAATCATTGATGTGTGTGAATTTGATATTTTAATGTACGAAATATATCTAAAAATGTAATTTATACATAGATTCATATTATAAAAATAGAGTAAATATTTAGTCCACCACACTCAAAAAGCGTCAAAGATGTTCTTAAGTTAATTGAGCTAAATCTTGTTCACCTCGTTACAATGCAATAGATATGCTTAAAATGAGTCAGCAACCCTTACAATTGCTTACTAATCTTAATAATATTTTTTATAAGTAGTTATTGAATGAATGTCTATAATCTATAACAAACATTTTAAGGTAAAATTATATAACAATTTAGAAAAATATCATAAATTTAATGTTATTGTAAACAAACCTGATAATTCATTTATGCTGAAATATTTAGATATTATTACGTAAAAATTGAAAAAAAGAAAAGAAAGAACGATAAAAAAACGGGTGGGGGGATATTCAATCAATGTCGAGTAGATGGTTAGCTTAATCCAAAAACTAAAAAAAAAAATTATGTGTTCTTAGTAAATGATTGCTTTTTCAAGCACCTCCTTCCCCCCTAATCTACCGCGTCCACTACATTTTTTATTATACACTCTTATCTCTACCACCACTATGCAGAACCCCCATAACATTAAAATGAATCTTTCTTTTATATGTAACTATTCAATGAATGAACAATTATTTTAACATAAAATTATATAACAATCTAGAAAAGTCGCATACATTTTATATTGTTGTAAATATACCTGATCAAATCATTTATGCTGAAATATTTTGATAACATTATGTAAAACTCAATTCTAAATTAAAAAGAAACAATCTGTAAATAACATCTTTCTTCAAATACCTCCCACCCCTTTATCTACCACTTCCTCGACTATGCAGAATCCTCCATCCCCTTACCTACCGCGTCCACCCCCCATTCCCTGTTATCATCACCACAACCTTATCTCCACCTCCACAATGCAGAACCCCCATAACCTTAAAATGAATTTTTATATTAATTATTAAATAAATGAACAATTATTTTAATGTAAAATTATATATCAATTTCGAAAAGTTGCGTAAATTTTATATAATTGTTAATAAACCTAATCAATTCCTTAATACTGAACTATTCTGATATTATTATATAAAACTCAATCCTAAAGTTAAAAAGAAATAATTTGTAAATAATATTTTCCCACCTCCTTATTTACCCCTCGTCCATCCCAATCTTATCCCCACCTCAACCTTGTCACCACCACCACTATTCAGAATGCCCCTAATCTACCATGTCCATCCCATTCCCTGTTATCACCACCACAACCTTATCTGCACCACCACAATGCAGAACATACATTTATACAACTTACGTCTTTCTGAAGTACGATCTTTTCTGTGCACTGCTATCCATAAAATTATTTCGAAAGCTTTGGAATGCAATAAAAGGACATTGACAGTGTTTGAGAAGGATTTAATGATATATATATATATATATATATATATATATATATATATATATATATATATATATATAGTTTAATTCTCTACAAACAAGAGATAAACATTCACATCAATCACATTCTAAAAAAACACAGAGACAGTAAAGAGAACATACAATGAAGGACACTAGATTAAAAATTATAAAATGGATGCTGCAGTATTATAAACATTGCGGACTTAGGACAGCTAATACATAAAATAATTTATATAAAAGTGGGGTTGAACATGTTTTTTGGCTAGCCAATCTTCCCCCTTTATGTAAATAATACTGAGCAAAAACCTATTGAAAGTAATGGATAGGAATATCTAAATCCATTACAAAATAGAAGTAACTTACCTAAAATTGCACTTTTATATATCAAAGGATTTCCTTATATATATTTTTGTTCCTTCCTCCCCCTTCCCCCCAATACATCTCATACACGCGCCAACGTGGAAAACGGAGGCATTGATGAGCAAATCGCCTAACTTTTAATCGGCAGTTAAGGGTTTATTTATATAAGTTGTACAAATAATCAAGATAAGAGTTAATTTTTTGTGTATAATTTTATATAGGACAAGCCCATCATTGGTAATTATTAAACATGTTCTTAACTCTTAATTAAAATACATTAATTATATAAAATACATACATTATAAAATGTAGTACTGATAGATTTATAACTGCATTATATCAGTGTAAATGTTAAATTTTTGTTGTTGTGTCAGAATGTATTTTGTTTGTTTACGTTTAGTAAATTAATAATTTTTTGAAATAACTTTTTGTTTTCGGCTTTTCAACATGCTTGCACCCCCTTCGTAGAGTTATCACGCTCCCTATGGGGCGCCCCATAGTTTGAGAAATGCTGGGTTGAAATAAGAATTACTTTTTAAATATTTTGTTTTTCCACATTCCAAATATTTTTATCTAGGTTTGGAAATTTTGAAAAAAAAATCTATCCACCTTACTACTCACTTCTTGCAAGCTTTGAGAATTCGAAAAATGTTCCCCTTGCGCTCACATCACCTCACTCGTAGCATCTTCATAAATATTCAAATAAGTTATCCGACGGTGATAAGAACTTGTAACATTTCGAGATTTGCTGTTATCTTCAAACAGTTGAATTTTTAGTGATAAAGTGCTGAAGTTTGATTAATAACAATGCCAGCATTTTTTGCGTGTTTCCTGCACTTTATTACTCTCTTAAATATTTGTTATGCGTATTTAATTTTTTTCTAGATATTTTTTATATTATCTCATTGACTGACAGCCTCGTAAAGCCGCGGTTAAAAGAACGTTACAACGTAGTAACTTTAAGACATTTTATCAAAATAAATATTGAAGATACTTTATTTTAAATGGTAAATGTCTTCAGAAGATATAAAACTAAAAGTGTGGAAAGTACACGCACAGAATTTGTACTTTCTGACCATCTCAGAAAGTATGCTGGAACAAAAATATTTATAAAGAGCACTTTTATAACATCTGCGTGCACACGCTAATTTTAATCCCATTTCTATTTTTTAATTGGAATATTATACTCCTTCTCTTAAGGTATCCGACTACGTTCGAAACCGTGATTTTCAAAAGCGCATAAATGGATAATTTTCATGATATTTAGTGTCACTTAGATTAGAATACATGCATAAAACTGTTTTAAGGACATTTTGACAAAAGAAATTATTTAAATACAATATTTTGGCAAAAAATTAACTTAGAATAATCTTTTTTCCAAATGTTCTCCTTTTGCGAAAAATGTTTATCTTAGAATAATATTTTGCCTGTATATAGCTCAGACCTCTGTTCAGAGGCTCAACTAGAATTTTTGAAATATATAACTTAGAAGTGGGTTTATTCTTATTTTACGACAACAGAGGGAAGCAATTTTAAGAAAAAAAATGCGAATAATTATTTCAATTGGTGGTAACTCTGAAAATAATGTGAACTTTTCAAGAATTCTTGTTGAACCTCTGTAGAGAAGTCTGAGCTATATACAGTCAAAATATTATTATAATAGAACCATTTTTCACAAAAGGAGAACATTTGGAAAAAAGATTATTCTAAGTTAATTTTTTGCCAAAGTATTATATTTAAATAAATTTTTTTTGTCAAATGTCCTTAAAACAATTTTATGCATATATTCTAATCTGAGTGACACTAAATATCATGAAAATTATCCATTTATGTGCTTTTTTAAAATCACGGTTCCGAACGTAGTCGGATACCTTAAGGTACACTATTTTTTTAAAAAAATAAATGAAGGAAATATAAAATATACTTGTCTTTAAATTCATACATTATGAGGGGAAAGTTAAGTTACTGAGTATAACACTGGGGTTTAAGTTTAATAACTTATGTTAATTTATCTAAAAAAAAGGGAAAAAATGTCAGCCCTTGCGTTAGACTGAAATTTTTTCGGGGATACTTATAGCTCTTTTCTCAACATAATTGATAAAAAAAACCCAATCTTATTTGAAAAGAAAACAATTTTATTTTTAAAAAAAAGTAATCGAATTATATGTTATAAATTTTTTGTCTTTGCTAAGAGTTTGATTCTAAATATGCTGACATTTTTTAAATGACCTCTAAATAATTTTTTTGAAGTCTATACCAGGGGTCGGGAAACTTTTAGTTTAGTGGCATGCCAAACCAATCTATCAATTTGATTAAGCTTCCCACTCAATAGGACATTTTTGAAACAATTCGATTCCTGCGATAATACAAGCAGAGTTAGAGAAAAGAGGCCAATAGTATATATGTAAATTTATAGTTTTATTATGAATTAATTTTGCGTCATTTAAAGATATTTTTTTTTACATAAAAATAAACACACACACAGCATAAAATATAACTATTTCTTCAACAAAAATAAAACAGAAATTAAAATTGTACATATATACTACGTATTTTCAAACATATTTATATAGATTAAAATGAGAAATAGACAACATAAAATATAACTATTTCCCTTCATTAGAGTTAAATAAAAAAATAAAAATTTAATGTGAATCTCTCTAGTGCTTGCTACTTTCATATCGCAAAATCTGGGGTGTAATATGTGACTTTCAATTTGACGATTCTGAGTATTCATTAGTTAACAATTTCTATGTGGTCTCGAAATATTTTTCACATGAAGAATGATTTTTTAGATATATAAAACCAAAAGCGGAAAGCAAAGTACATATGTAATTTTCTCTTTTCAAATAATTAAATCTCTGCAGCAATGACATTCAATAATTTGAAAAATAGCTGAGTAAATTTATCTTTAGAGTTATCTTTCAGATTCTTTTGTCCTCCCGTTTGTGTGGTGTGGTAGTTAAGAGAGGGGGTGCCAGCTCAGGTGTCGTCCACGTCACTTGACCATGGTTCAAAATTACGTGGTCCGTCGCCAAAAGCCCTCGTGTAGCTGAACAGCGCGACGTTAATATTCAATTAATCAATCAATCAATCATATTCTTTCGTAATTCTGTAAATCTCCATAATTCTGAAGATGTTGTCTGTGTTTTACAAATTTATCAGCTTCCATCTACTCAAAAATTGACAAATTTTTAGAGTAATGCAGAGTGCCACTAAAAATTGTACTACGTGCCCCATGTGGCATGTGGACCATAGGTTGCCGCGATCCCCGCAATCGCACTTTTTTTCTCTCAAAAAATCGGCTTTTATAATTTAATGACCAATTCTTAAGAATTATCGAGTATTCAGACAAGTAAGATGATCCGTGTGTAAACCGAGAATGCAATTTTTTCTCCAAAGGTTTACTCAAAATTCTAAGCTCGTAGCGAACTGAAAAATATTCCTTTAATTATCCCACATGTCTCCATAAGGTAAAAAATTTCTTTAAATGAGTGGGATTTTTTTCCAATCAAATTGTTGCAAAGTAAAACGCCAGACGTTAACGACAATAGTTTCGTTTTTGGAAATCCAATTTGTAACTAACACATTTACTCCATTCATTTGTTATCTTGTACATTGTCTGCGCTAATCAATTTTTCTGCTGTTGAAAAATTGGAAATTTTTTGATTGAAAATTACCATACGACACGTAATTGTCGTTGTGTGTTTCAAGCGCTGGAGACAAAATACTCTGTTTGACGGTCATATGCAATAGGACATTTTATGAGTGAATAAAAATTTTTCGAACTATTTATAGAGTGCTATGTCATAGCTAAGGTGCAGCGCTGTTGAGGTCGCTGTTGAGGCCGAATCACTTTTGTAAAAGGCTACGTTAGGAAGATATTGGGATGCTCGTTAGTGTGAGTCTTGATAAGTCACTGTACGTCTGAGAGTCCAAGTAAATCTGGAGAAAACTATTGGAAAGAGAGTCCACTGGAAATTCTAGCGTATCAAAAGTCATTGGGTTTCCGCCTTTTTATGTCTATTTAAAGATGGAATGTGTAATGTCCAGAAAAACGACAGTGAGGCAGAATCATTTCGGTTTGGAAGTATCCGGGATTAATATTCGGCTATTGGTCATAGTCTCCACTCAAGCGGTGGACTTTTTTGAAGCCGAAGATTGGTGGAGGAACCACCCCAGTCATTTCTCTGTCGACTGGATAAAGGGAGGTCAAAGGTTGACTTGCTTTAGAACATAAGCGTCGGTGTGTCCGATCTCGAATACTTTCCCACGCGAAACTCCATGTTCGTTGAGACGTCACTAGTTACCTAACAGGAAATGGGTCCTTTGGTGGAGACTGCTACAAGAGGATTCAAACATTGATTTTAAAGGATTTGCGTGGCTTAATTTTTTTTAAAAATAAAAATTTAATTCAAAGCATAAAAAAAATTAACGTTGCTTGCGAATGGTTATCGGAAAATGTTTAAACATTATTTTTTTCGCTTAGAGCAGCGACACTCAGCCTGCGGCCCACCGAGCCTTTTAAGAACATTGTACTAAAAATTTGATGGGAAATTCTTTGTCAAGAAATCGAATATATAAAACTTTCATTTTGCTGTCTGTGTCGTACAGGTGCGAATTGATATTCTTTTTCTATTTGGAATGGTTACGGTTAGTGATAGCAGACAACAGCGGAGTAATGACAATTTTATGGGTGGGACTAATATTTAACTATCTTTCATATCTTGCAAGCGAAAAATATTCAAAAAAAAAATCGTTTCAAGACGACTAGGAGGTTGATTATTTCGCAGAGAAACCAAGCATGGGGGATCAATAATTGTTTCATTTGTCACGAAAGTGCTGTATTTAAAAATACCAATAAACAGGAATCATTCTCAATGCTTTTCCTCGAAGATCTATTTCAAGAGGTTTGTTATATTATTGATAATCATATGAGAAGCTGTTTATTGATGCAGAAATTGGGAAGGAGTGTTTCTTAAATGCTACTAATTTAGTGTTAGTGTCATAAATAAAAAAATAATAACTAAAAATAGCAAAACAGGAGTTATATAATATTTTGACCAATTTACCACATTTTAAATTTCCAATGTTATCTTGGTGTTAAAGCATTTCTGCACCCCCTCCCCCATCTATCCTCATGTTGCGGCCCGCGTGAAATAGTTGACATATGTATGCGGCCCAGCAGAAAAAAAAGTTGAGTACCCTTGGTTTAGATGATCCATGCATAAGCCAACCCCCTAACAACTTGACTGTATTTTAATGAAACACTTAATTTTTTATTCATTTAGAACTATCGAAAAATGTTCGAAATTTAAAAAAAAATTGTCAAAATGATTGTTTTACATCTGTGTGGAATATTTTGAAATGTATCATGGCGGGCGCTGGGAGTGCTACATAGTTCATACGATGTTTTAGGAAAAGGATAGGTTTGGATGTCAACTTGAAAGGTTGATGAAATAATGTGAATGCCGCAGGCATATTATTTGAAAAATGAGTAATTTTTTATTATATAGGTAACTAGGGAGGATCACTTCCCACCCAATGTTAGATCAACCTCCATTGTTCAAATTATACAACTGTTCATACTCATTTCTCAAATTATAAAACTGTAATTTACATGTATTATGTAGTTCTATTTATTTGTTATTTTTTTCGCAAAATTCGCTCTTGACGCTCCTCTTCATTAAATTCATCACTGAAGATGCATTGCCCAACACTTCATTGATAAAATCCTCAGATTTTGACAAACCTTCAGCTCTTGCAGCTTCCTGGAAAGTTTTTTTTTTGTTCTGCTGATTGTTAATAAGTTTTCGTATGAGACAACGCTTTTCTTCTCAAGCAACAATTCCAGTCAAAGACAATCGTTGTGATACATTTCTGCGAGACCTTGCAATAATGTACTATCGCAAACGTATTGTCGACATTTTCTGAAGCCAGTTCAGCTCGTACGACCTATGCAAAATCTGGGTTGCCAACTTGGCGAATTGCCTTGAACGTTGGCATTGTTGCGATAGTATGTAATAAATTTTAAAATTGCAGTGTTTATTAAGTGTGCAAATGTGAGCTATACTAAACCATTTAAAAAAGCACCTAAGCATTGATTTCATGAATCCCGATATTGTTATTTATACTCCCGGCTATTGAATACAAAGCAACAAACCTAAATAAATTTACTAACTTGAAATTTCTTTGTATTAAAAAAATTTATTGTGAGATTTAAGAGTTCCTGATATCTTACCTTATATAATATAATCTAAAAATTTTTTCTCAAATCAAATATAGACGTTTCTAAAATAATATCGCTACTGATGTGTATTTTTTTTCTATAAATTTGAGGTTTTGGGAGTCTATTATCTTATTGTAGCCTTATTTCACTGAATTTTTTTATATATTTTGTTAAACGGTCGAATGCATGTGTTTGTGAATAAAAAATTTTAGAGTTTCACTCCCCCTTATAGCCCAAGAGCCCACGACTGCCAGACCTTCCTTATTTTATAAAAGCTGAAAGTTTCTCTGCGGATGTCACCAACACAAGTAAGAACGATCAGCGAGTGTGGAGTTTGGATTGTGGTTACTTGCGCAGGTAACAGGTAGTAAAGGTGCATAAAATAGTACCTCAGCTTCCTTAAAGTATAAAGCTCAATTTTTTTATATTTTTTTCGGAATAACATTAGAAATCACGTCGTCCATTGCCGAACACTTAGTGTAGTTGCAAACCCCTGCCAGACACCCCTTAACTTTAAAAAAAATAATTATACTTTCGTTATAGTATAAAAGCTGAATTTCATATATGTTACTTGGGGACCTATATATATATATATAAAAAGATGTCACCTCTATAGCCAGACAGTTTGAATGGTTTTAACATCTTGCCAGACACATTGAAAGTCTGCTGCAGGTGTGAGTTTAAGCCAACTGTTCAAGCGGGTGCGAGTGAGATAGAGCGTTTAGTCTATTGCAATCGCTTAAGAAATCCAATGAAAAAATAGTTTTATTATGTTTATAAGCATCTTATATAAAGTAAAAAAAATATTTTTTTATTATTACTAAGTACAAAAAAAAATATTATTACATGTAAAAATCATGCATCATTTTGTTGATATTTTCATCGTCACTACTACTCCTGAGAAAAACTGAAATGTCGTCATTCCACATTGAAAATGAAGACCTGAAAGAATTGATGAATAATTGTAATATTTTCAAGCAACAATGTCTCAATGGTGAGCTCGGTAAATTTTCACAATTTTTCTTGATTTACATCATTCTTATACATCATTATTTGGACCTGTCACGGAGCATTCCCACTGGGGATTTTGAACTTTCATATCAACATTGCCTAAAATTACAAATATTATATTTTTTATATGCTGTGACGGAGCTTTACGTGATTTTCTATTAATCTCCTGGAGAATCTTTGGGGGCTGTAATGGCGTGGCCCATAGTACACCTCAGATCCCCTAAGTTATAATATAAATATTATCATTGTTAGTGTTTGAGTTAAGATCTTAATAAAGACATTTTAAGATCATGGTAACGCCTGGTTCTTCATTCAATCCCACACTTCTAGGTCAAGAAGATAACTTATGAGTAAGATATTACCCACGGGTGAATATTTCACATACAAGCTAACTATAGAGGGAAAATCTAGAGTGATATAACGATAGCTTAAAACCCTATGTGAATAAGCGCCTGAAAACCTAATAGCTTAACTTTACTCAAAGTTATCTTAAGAATCCTAACTTCCTTAATTTATTTTAATAGCTAAAGCCCGTTCTATAATCCCACGTCAAAATTCCGGTCTTTACCGTTACAGCACTGCTTTCCGCAACTCAGCTTCTTTTCCTTCTCTTTACAATTACTAAACTTGCACTATATATACTAGCTAATCTGCATATCAAGGTTTCTTCTTGAGGGGAATGGCTGTGAAATAACTCAATTGCTGGCCCTGTAAGATCGTCTTGTAGTTGAATTAATCATCAATCAAATTAACCGGATTTACCGTTTTTATTATTTACTTCAAAGCACCTCACTATATTTACAATTTCATTTACAATTTTAAATCAAATCGGGAACTACAGGCAGCTTCCTCCATTTTACGTTCGAGACCACCTTCATCTTCTCTCCTTCCCGCTCAAAAGCCAAACAGCTCACAGCAGCGCCCTCTTTCTAGTCTATCATATGCTATGTGTCAAGCCTCCTAGTGTACTATGGGCCACGCCGTTACTGCCCCAAAGATTCTCCAAGAGGATTAATAGAAAATCACGTAAAGCTCCGTCACAGCATATAAAAATATAATATTTGTAATTTTAGGCAATGTTGATATGAAAGTTCAAAATCCCCAGTGGGAATGCTCCGTGACAGGTCCAAATAATGATGTATAAGATTGATGTAAATCAAGAAAAATTGTGAAAATTTACCGAGCTCACCATTGAGACATTGTTGCTTGAAAATATTACAATTATTCATCAATTCTTTCAGGTCTTCATTTTCAATGTGGAATGACGACATTTCAGTTTTTCTCAGGAGTAGTAGTGACGATGAAAATATCAACAAAATGATGCATGATTTTTACATGTAATAATATTTTTTTTTGTACTTAGTAATAATAAAAAAATATTTTTTTTACTTTATATAAGATGCTTATAAACGTAATAAAACTATTTTTTCATTGATTTCTTAAGCGATTGCAATAGACTAAACGCTCTATCTCACTCGCACCCGCTTGAACAGTTGGCTTAAACTCACACCTGCAGCAGACTTTCAATGTGTCTGGCAAGATGTTAAAACCATTCAAACTGTCCGGCTATAGAGGTGATCTTTTATATATATAGGTCCCCAAGTAACATATATGAAATTCAGCTTTTATACTATAACGAAAGTATAATTATTTTTTTTAAAGTTAAGGGGTGTCTGGCAGGGGTTTGCAACTACACTAAGTGTTCGGCAATGGACGACGTGATTTCTAATGTTATTCCGAAAAAAATATAAAAAAATTGAGCTTTATACTTTAAGGAAGCTGAGGTACTATTTTATGCACCTTTACTACCTGTTACCTGCGCAAGTAACCACAATCCAAACTCCACACTCGCTGATCGTTCTTACTTGTGTTGGTGACATCCGCAGAGAAACTTTCAGCTTTTATAAAATAAGGAAGGTCTGGCAGTCGTGGGTTCTTGGGCTATTATAAAGGATATCATTTCGCCTAAGTTGCAGAAAGGAAAAAAAAAAATGTATAAAATGCACACAAATAATCAGTGAATATTTTTTTTCAATATATTCTCACAACGGTAACGATAATTCCTAACATTTTGCTTTTCATTCACAAATGTGCATTTAAGCTTATGAATGAAATTTGTGCAAACAGATACGGTTGTGTTGCTGACCAATCTTTAAAGACTGTGGTTTGCCTAAGCAGCAGATTGTATGTTTCAATCACAATATAAATATCTTTTAATAGATTTATTTGGCAAATGTACATACATCATCGTAAAAAACATATGCAATTTTCTTTCTCGCGTTTAAAACAGACACGAATATTTTTCGCAAAAATAACAAACTTTCTTTATTTCAACGCACCAAATACCTTACTTTTGAGCAACACCAGCGTTTCTCAAACTGTGGGGCCCACCCCCTTAGGGGAGCGTGACAACTCTACGAAGAGGCCGCAAGTATATTGAAAAGTCGAGAACAAAAGATTATTTAAAAATTATTAATTTTTTTTCCTGAAAGAGTAAACAAATAAAATACATATTCTGACATAATAAAAAAGGAAAATAACATTTACACTGATATAATACACTTATAAATGCATCAGAGTACTGCATAATGTATTTTATAATTAATTTAACAATACTAAGTTAAGAAAAAGTTTAATTATTACCAGTGACTCCATGGGCTTGTCAAAAAATATATATATATACGGAAATTAACACTTATCTTGATAATTTGTACAGTTTATAAATAATCATAACTGCCGATTAAGGGGACATGGTACGATTTAAGCAAAAATTTTTAATTTAAGGATTTTTAAAATTTTATTGGTGTCATTCTATGTGTATATACTATGTAAAACAAATTTTGTGCTCAAAATTTCATAAATTGAATTAAAATTTTTAAGGAAAAAACTTAAAATTTGTGAAGTTATATTAAAATGCTACTCCCCTCCTACAAAAATTTACGTACACGCATGAAATTTGATTTACAAGTACGTCAAACTATGTATAACAAAAGTTGGTATGGGTTTTGGGATAATATCATTGGTATGTGTACAATACTTCTCTTTCTAAATGCTTATTGAAAATTCCTTAAAAAAGTCTAAATTCTGAGTTCAATTATTTTTAAAAAAATAAGTATTGCTTTGATTCAAAATTCCATACCAGCTTTTGTTACATGCACTATTAGCAACACATGAAAAAAATTCAAAGCATATTAGGCACAATAGAAAAAAAGCCTTAGCATTTTAAATGAAGACAAACTAGTTATATTATCTTTCTGAGATAAGTACGTTTAAAGTTTTGTTTTGCCATGGGGATGTGAATAAAAACGAGCGTAAAAGCTATCATAATTCTACATTTCTTTAAGTTTAGAGCTTTCAAATTTTGTGAGGTTATAGAAAAATATATAAAAAATAATTTAGTCTAAAAAAGTTAGATTTGATTTTTTGACCGATTTTTGTCGATTGAATCGTACCGTGACCCCTTAAAAGTTACGCGATTCGCTCCTCAATGCCTCCGTTTTCCACGTAGGCGCGTGTGTGATGTATTGGGGGAGGAATAATTATAAGGAAATCCTGCGATACAAGCAAATGCTTCGCAAAAACTGGCAAGATCCTTTTACTGCATTCCAAAGACTTCGGGATAATTTATGGATAGCAGTGCACAGAAAAGATCAAAGTCTGAAAGACGTATATATACGTCCGGGGCATTTAACGCGGTGATTGAGCGAGACGTATATATACGCCAGTGGCACTTAAGAGGCTAAAGTCGTATTGTTGCTTTAGCCTCAAAGTATAGCATAATTGAATTCAACGTAGTTATTTGTATGAAGGTGGGAAGGGGCGATGAAAATTATGATAGAATATTGGTCGCAAATATTGAAAGTTTGAGCAGCACTGCATTACACACTTAAAAAAGAAAATTAAAGATACACCCCATCAATTCTCTAAATTTCACGTAGACCTACAATAAGCAGACATAATAAATTGCTTATCTATACTCTGATCCTTAGAGCAACCTGGACCTATTCCTCTCTTATTTAGGAACGTGCAGAAAAAAAATCTCAAGTCATTCAGAAAGAGCACAAAATCTCCTAAAGACAGATTCTCCACGAATGATGGTCATAGATAAACTCCGACCTTCAAACTGAATGGTGGATGTGGTAGCCTATTAGTCAAGGTCAAAGATTCGCATCCGGTGTGTCATGATTTCGTGCCTAATGGCACATAAGACTCGCCGTATAGAGGAGCCAATGAAGTTAAATCTATCGTGGCTCAAAGACCTCCCGTTGTTGTGGAATGGAAGCGCGGGAAGGGGATTCCGGCTAACGCTCGTATTCACCGCTAACCTAACCTAGCGATGAAACCTGGAGTTAAGTAGCCGGCAGTCAACCCCAGGTTAGAACTTCAATTCACAGCTCTTTTTCGACCTCCAGTTACTTGACTCTGGGTTTCTTAACCTGGGTTTACTGGTCGATTCCCATTGGTCGAAATAAACCCCGTGACTTCCGGCTGATCTACAATTTCTATATTCGCCTCGTGCCAGCTTGTTTTTAACCTCGAGTATCGCTAATTGTTTAAAATGAATGCCAACAGAATTTATTTTACGCAGTACGAAAAGAGTTGGTGTTGGCTTTGATGAAGCCGCGCTTACATATAATAGAATGTAGGGAAACAAATGCTGTTAGTAGCACAAATAAAATGAAGGGTATATTGAAATAACGCGGTAATTCAATGACACTGACGGAGTGGTGAATCCGCGAACACCACAACAGATCCGTCAGTGTTACTTAAATTTAAAAAAGAAAATGATAAAGAAAAGTATATATGTATAGTGTTTTGCGGCAAGAAAACGCAAACACTCGAAAATCGCTTACTGCGCATGTGCGGTTAAAACTAACCCGGCTGTGACCTTAGGTCAGGATTTTTAACTTGAACCGGAATTAAGTTATTAACTTGCGATAGTGAATAGCGTTTTCGGCGAAACCCAGGTTTCCTTCCTCTAACCGGCGGTCTGGTTACCGGTGAATATGGGCGTAAGTCACTCGACCATGACTCAAAGTTACGTGTTTCGTCACCAATAGTCCTCATGCTGTTTTATAGTGCGACATTAATAAACACTCACTCACTAGAGTTGTGAATAATGTTAAAATTCTCTGACAATGATTAGGAAACAAGCAATAAAATTCGTTTAGCAAGTTGACTACTTGGCAGATTTGTTTTTCATTAAAATTGATAAATACTCTCCCACTTAAAATTCTCATAGATTACGACAAATTTTAATTGAGCCTGAATTTTCTAAACTACCACTTTTTTAGTTTTACATTTAATTTTTTTACTTAAAAATTTTTTAACCCTCGTCAAAAGTTCTAAAGCATTTTTGGTGACTTTATTGACATCCAATCAGAATCATTCTTATCGGCACAAGTATAGTTTAACCCTCAAATTTTTTTAATTGCAGCATTCGGATGCATGATTAGGCTTGACCCATCCACCATCTTGATAAATTTTTTGCATCTTTTTCTGTGGTTTCTATTAAGTTCTTAAAATTAAACTTAACGCTAATTTTATAAATTCAAAGTTTATATATAAATTTTGAAGAGTTAACTTTGAATCATAAAATTTAAACTAAAAACGGTTATTGGAACGATTACACAGTAATTTAAATTATGATTGGAGTTCGTTCTTTGAGAGGGGTTCCAGTTCAGGTGTCGACCCCGTCATTTGACCATGGTGCAAAATCAAGAAAGGTCCATCCCTAACAGCTTATCATGTGAACACTCACTCAACTTCCCACTTTCCTTCTAAAAGAATCAGTGGCGTAACGGAGAACATTTGGGCCTCCCTGCAAAGTCATGTTTTGGGCCCCATAAGTTGGATTTTACAAAAGATAAGCACTTGGCGACAGTCAGGCCTTGGGCTCCCTAGAACACTGTCCCTCTCCGGGATGCGGGGGTCTACGGTACACCACTGAATATTATGGGAGTAGACAAATGCGTGTAGTAACTTGAAATTTTATGATTTGAAAAGCAATACTGAGAGAGCTTTTGAATGGCAATGTTAAGCAGAAATTGATTGAATGATTGAATATTATTGCCGCGCTGTTTAGCTAGCTACACGTTGACTTTTGGCGACGGACCTCGTATTTTTGAACCATGGCCAAGTGACGAAGACGACACCTGAGCTGGCTCCCCCTCTCTCTAACCACCACAGCAACGGGAGGACGTTTGAGCTCTCGACAGATTTAACGCTCATCGCCTCCCTACACGGCGGGTCTTTAGTGGTACTGGGCTCGAACTCGTGACAAGGCAAGCCACGATCCGATACCTATACCACTCGGCTATCGCGGCCACATGTTAAGCAGAAAGACAGATTTTTGTTAATGAATGATACACTCACACATAGTTCGAACAGATAACTTTTTTTTGGCGCGTGTCACTGACTCGGGTATTTAATTTTTCTGGATATCCGTGGAATTTTAGTTGTAGTAGAATCCCGAGTGAGTGAGTGAATATTAACGTCGCGCTGTTCAGCTACACGTTGACTTTGGGCGACGGACCTCGTAATTTTGAACCATGGTCAAGTGACGAAGACGACACCTGAGTTGGCACCCCCTCTCTCCTAACCACCACAGCAACGGGAGGACGTTTGAGCTCTCGACAGCTTTAACGCTCATTGCCTCCCTACACGGTGGGTCTTTAGTGGTACTGGGCTCGAACTCATGACATGCCTGCCATGATCCGATACCTTGACCACTGGGCTACCGCAGCCCCAATAGAGTCCCGAAAGAAGGCAGGATTGATTGATTGAATATTAACGTCGCACTGTTCAGCTACACGAGGGCTTTTGGCGACGGACCACGTAATTTTGAACCAAGGTCAAGTGACGTGGACGACACCTGAGCTGGCACCCCCTCTCCTAACTACCACACCACACCAACGGGAGGACGTTTCAGCTCTCGACAGATTTAACGTGCATCGCTGCCCTACACGGCGGGTCTTTAGTGGTACTGGGCTCGAACCTGTGACAAAGCAAGCCACAGTCCGATACCTATACCACTCGGCTACCGCGGCCGAAAGAAGGCAGGAGAGAAGTAGTCATGAAAACTCAGTCTAATGCGGACCGAAGGGTAGCAAAGTTTGGAAATGCTGGGTATCGAGAATGAAATTAAAAAAGAACACGTACGAGTGTTTCCTCATAAAATATTGTACGGCACTTGTATGTATTGTTTGCTTGAAAATGCAATAGAAAATACTGCCCAGATACCCTCAAACAAAGGAAAATGCGTACTTTTCGAAGGCACAGAGCACTTACTACATGAGAATTGATATATAGTATACAGTCATTTACCTTATCGGACACCTCAGAAAAATACTTCATAAAGGCATACAGTAGTCTATAATGGGAATTAAGTAGCCGACTTTGAAAAAACTGACTTTTTTTAAAGTAACGTATAATGTCTTGCTTTCCCTGCTGCTCTGTTTTGCTGCTTCATCGCAAAGACTAAAGAGCAGCAAGTCCATTACCGATGCACTTTCTCGTTCAAAATACAGAAGGGTGGTTTCGAAAGCCTTTAATCCCTCACTATGTGATATTTTAAGTGTACCGAGTCTTTTCAGTGTTGTCTTCCTTTTTTCCATGAACTGTGGCAGCAATAATAATTTCTGCTTTGGACAATATCTTTTTTGGTGTCATTCCTGAACCATTGTTCCATCCAGAAACTCTTTTCTGGAGGTCGAGTAACCTACAAGGTGCAGCCAAGTTTTATCCAGACTGCCGAGTTAGCGAGAGCTGAGTTTTCGGAGCTCAACTGTATACTAATTTTTCTTTTCTTGAAAACTTTTCCGACGGGAAAATAACCGGATTTTGTGACCTTTTGTGCCTCTTTTTCGTAATATGGGCATTCGATATCTTCTCCTTCAAGAACCTTCAGCATACAAAAGAAAAAAAAAAGAAATTTGTGAATTATATAAATATTTCCATAGAATTTTAAATTTTCGTAACCTTTATCAAAATTTCCCTGTCCATTTTTTTCACTTGCGAAATTTATCATTTATCTTAAAAGTGGATTGTTTAATTTTTGCTTCGCTAATATCACCATATAAGCTTTGCCACCATATAAGCTTCTTGGTTATCAACGTTTACGTTGAAAGACTCCATTTTAATGCTTCGATGCCATGTCCGATTATAATTTGATAAGAGTTTAGCAATCACATCTATAGACTTTTGAGTGCTATATTCTGTGAAATATTTCTTCATTTTAAATATCAAGGTTCTATGGAATTACTCGACGATGCTGGCTTTTGTTTCTTTATTAGATGTAAAAAAAGAATCTTTATTTTCAAAAATAGTTTCATTTTTAGTTAAAATAAATTTTTTTTTTGACATTTGTTCCTTTGCAAAGTGAAGCATTTCCATTCTCTGAAATTCTCGAAGTCTTAATTTTTTCACTTGTTCTCTCTTAAAGCTATATCCCAAGCATATTTTGAAAACACCTCTGTACACGTTAAAAGTTATAACAATTGTTAAAGCCTTATGGTCAAATGGCTGGTGTCATGAGTTCGAGCCTTAATGCCACTGAAGACCCCCCCCGCCGCGTATATATGAGAGAATACACTTAAGTTTGTCAAACATCAGTTTTCCCGTTGGCGTAGTGTGGAAGTTCGGAGAGAGGGTGCCAGTTCGAGTGTCGTCCTTTTTACTTTTAATCGTAATTAAAATTAGGAGGTACGTGTCGCCGACAGCACTTCGCGCTTTATAATGTGACGTTAATAAACGTGTACTCAAAGAATGTAAATGTAATATATCTGCTTGAAACTGTTCTGTTACCAGATTCCTCTTAAACCTTCGAGTTGGATGTTGTGTTAAGTGTATAAATCTTGTTTCCCTAACAGTCAGTTTGATATCTTTAATATTAACGCAATTATCTAAAGCTCTATACAAAGCCTTAACGCGTCAAAAACTTTGCAGGGTTTTGGGGATTTTTATACATATGTTCGATAAAAGCATGTTTCTTTTCTTTCAAGTGGGGCTGCTGATTGGTAATTACCATTGTAGACCTAGTACATTTCTCGTCAACTGGTATCACATTTTAGTATTGCACCATGTAGGTGGATACCAATAGCTCCAATGTCCAGTTTCCTCCTCAGAAGAAGGCACATGGGCTCTGATGAGAAATAGGAAGAAGAAATTTAATATTGCCTAAAGAACTGAAGCTAAACAGGCACTCTAGGGATCTTCAACGTGCCGCATAATCATACGACATGGACGCTGTCGTTTTTTCATCATGAAAATCCACCGACTTGGGCTGGAGTCGAACACGCAAACTTTGGCGTACAAGACCAGTGCTTAATCAACTACACCACCCAAGTGGCTATTCGATAGGCATTACTGTACGGAATTTCCCCTTCCCCTAACCACACCCTTTCGTTATATATTCCTTTTTTCTAACGCGCGTGCACGTACATACATACACTGAAATATAAATGAAAATTCAAATATTTATATACCTACAAAAAATAAATTCAAACACTTGGGTAAATAAAATAGCTTTTATTAAACAAGATAAACTGTCTAAAAACTTCTAAAGAAGGTAATAAATCCAGTGCATAATTATTTACACACACATATCCTATTTTTTTAAGACTTTCATTCTCTATTAAATCAAATATATCGTCCCTGAAACGTTTTATATATTAACGAATTTTATATATTAATATATTGGCCAAAAATTATGGACAGTACTGGTCTAGATATTTTATCTAAATTAGTTAGGTTTGGTCAGAGGAAACAAGTACGTCTCCAGTGGATTCCATCACATGTGGGTGTGCCTGGGAACGAAGCTGCTGATGAGCTGGCTGGTAGGGGATGTGATCCCCCTAACCCGAGTTCCACTGTCTCAACTCATACGAAAATTCCTTCCTTCCAAAGAAATAAAATGAATTTGACTTGGCGAAACCCTCCTGCTCACCACTGGTACGCAGCTAAGAGTCCTAGCCTATCTATACAGTGCAGGAGTTCCAGGGCTCATCAGATGGTCTTGGCGGGCCTTATAGAAGCGGTCACCTGCGTAGTATGACTTTAGTGCAGGGGGTAAAGTCTTTCTTTACCTATCATTGCTCTCTCCTTGCTTCTCCTCTGCTCATCTTCTGGACTGCTGGGGCATTTCCCTGCGACAGTTGTACGAAGAGCAAGACCTGGTGTGTGAGATTATTACGGGGAAAGGTCAAATGGACTTTGTGTAGGCTTTCCTGTTCCAAGGGGATTGGAAACAACAACACACAACGACGATTTTTATTTAAGTTAGCAAAATAAACAGCTAAAGCTAGCCACTTAATGTTATGCGTGTTCAAAATACACATAAAAATCTGTTTAAATTCTTACCACATTTTGTATTTCTGGTAAAACAAGATCCGTTTGGCATTCATCATCAATATTATGTATTTGTTCCTTTTAAAGATAGCAGAACAGCAGCTTGCCTAATATATAAATCAATAACAGCCGTAAATTTGGAAAAGAAATACGTCGTGGGCATTAGCTTAGATATAAAAAGTGCTTATGATTCAGTTTATATAGATATCCTCCTTTACAGATGTCTACAAACTGGTATTACTGGGAAAAAAGCCCTTTGAATGCATGAATTTTTTGTTTTACCATTTGATGGAAGGGTTGCCTTTCATCTAAAGAAACATTGCTTAAGGGTCTCCCTCAAGAGAGAGAGAGTGTTCTGTCTCCACAATTTTATATACCATCTATATATGTATGACTTTTTTGAATAATTGAAAACTGGAGTCGAATGTTCAATTTTTGCGGATGATGCTTTCATTTTTTGCTCACATCAATCACTTGACATTATTTGTCATAAATTACAAAATACTTTAGAAGAGATTAATCAATGGTGTAAATATTGGAAGTTAAACTTAAGCCCAAACAAAAGTACAATTGTAGAACTCTCAAAAAGATCCACTCATTTCCTGATATATTATTAGGTGTGATCACTCTTCCGTGGCAATCCTTCCCTAATTATTTATGAGTATATTATTCGAAACGGAATCAAAATGTCACAATCATGAATCTAATGAAAATAAAGTTCCGAAAAATAATCGCTCTCAAAAGGTATGGCATTATGGTTCGAGAGCTGAAAATCTTATTAAACTAACCAGTAATAGCCAGTAATTTTTTTACACATGTCAATTAAATGGTTAGACAACCAAACCAAACTTTTCAATGTTATTCATTTGCTCTGAATTGTGTGTGTGTGTGTGTGTTTTCGGCCTTCCTCAAGGGACTCCAAACATTATGCTCTTCTAATTGGATCGACAAGAAAAACTCTCCGGAAAAATTAGAATGTTGGCACAAATTTTTTTTTTCTTTGCTCAAATTTCGAATGGAAGATTTTTTCCATTGCCTCTTCAAAACCTGTGGACAATAAACAGAATTACTGGAAGATAAAAATAGTTTTAAGAAAAAATTTCAAAGGGAATATAGTCTAAGAATAGATTACTATCCCAAGACTGATTTGTTTTACAGAACTTCCCAGCAAGATTTTTACAAAAGAATTCAGCTTCCAAAATAAAAATCTAACAATCCCTGAAATTAATAACTCCTTTAACGAATTGAATGAGCACAAGTTCCGGGAATATTTTATAATTGCTGCAGATGCATCTAAAAACCAACATATTACTTCAATAGCAGGTGTAACAATGGTTCCCTTCACTTATAAAATTTACCCAATGAATTCCATTTTCACGGCAGAAACATCGACTATTTGCCAAGCTTTGAACGAATTCATAGAATTTAAGGGGACATTACCAATGATAAAATTATTCAATTCCATTCAAGAGGTTCAATTGACAAAAATCGATAAAAAACCAAATTAATTTTTTAGCCAGAATTATTTTTTATATACTTTTCTACAAACTCACAAAATTTGGAAGCTCTAAGTTTAAAAAACGCAGAGCTATAACTTTTACGTTCGTTTTTATTCACATTCCAATGTCAAATCAAAATTTTAAACTGACTTATCTTAGAAAGATAAAATAACTAGTTTGTATTTATTTAAAGTGTGTGCCAAGGCTTTTTTCTATTGTGCCTAGTACTTGGAATTTTTTTCACTTGTTGCTAATAGTACATTTAAAAATGCGTACCAATTTCTGTTCTAAGTATAATACTTATTTTTAAAAAAATAATTGAATTTGGAATTTATACATTTTTTAAGCAATTTTCAATAAGCATTGATAAAAAGTAATATTAAACGAATACCAATCATGTATAATCATAAAACCCATACCAACTTTTGTTATACATAGTTTGACATACTTTTAAATTTCATATAAGTACGTCAATTTTTATAGGAGTAGCATTTTAAAATCACTTCCTAAGTTTCAAGTTTTTTTCTTAAAAAATTAAATGGTTAGCGTTTTATGAAATTTTGAGCACAATATCTGTTTTACATTATACATACACATGGGACGCAACCAAAAAAATTATGACAGCCACTAAATTTAAAAAAAAAATTGTGTAAATCGAACCATGTCCCCTTAATGGAAAAATGCTCCTTTTATCAGACAGTTATTCAGTTTTATCTGCACTAAAATCTCTCAATCAAGTCATCTAAAATAATCCATAGACTGGCTTCTAAAAAATACATATCTTTTCACAATATAATACGCAGTTAGTATTTCTTTGGATTCCAAATTACTGAAATATTTTTTGGAATGAACAAGCGGTTGAAATTGCAGGAGCCGTAACGGAATTTGATGCAAATAGTGACTAGGTACCGCAGAAGATATTCATATATATATTTACCTAAACAGACTAGAGAAACGACCGAAATTTTTATTGCAGTAAATACTTGAAATTTTGGGGAACATACTATCCATTGATATAATATTGAATTGGACAATACGCAGAAGAAGATATTCTAGGAGTCCGAATCTTTAGCAAATAATACCAAACCTCCTAAGCAAATTAAATTTACATGATAATGTTGTTTGTTCAACTTACATTAGAATAAATTATTTGAAACATATTTGTAAACTCTCATAAAATACACCTGTAACAGGAATGATTTCGGAAACATACTCCAAATAGATTCCCGAAGTACTATTACCTTCATCGTCATTGAAAAAAAGCATAATTTTTTTTACAGCTGTTGAAATGCTTCGATATTTATTAATTGGAGATAACAACGTCTAAAAAAAGAATAATAACCGTTATTTATCATAGACCTATTGTATGATTGTGATCAGGAAATAGTAACCTTTATTCCCTATCTCATAAAACCTGTAGCTGGGATATGACACAATTCAATTTAACGAACAAAGAAACACTGTTAAACATATTTCCTTAATCACTTACATGGACTCGATCAATTCTTGAAGACCATGTAGACTGCCTGCATCATAATTAAATTATTCATTTTCAGGAAGATGATTCACTTCAGCCATTGCTTATCAACGAAGAGTAAGTCAACAGTTTATTTTTCACACATTCGAGCATGAGTTCGTAAGAATCGCACAGTTTGCCACAATTCTCGGTGTTGATCAGGACTCTTTCTCGAACGAATTGGGAAAGCGAATCTTTCTTCTGGAATAGCCTTTGGCATCTTGATCTGAATGGTTGAAAAACAAATGTCTTTTTAAATAGAAATTGCAGTATCAAAATCTTCAAGGGGACGAAAACAGCAAAGTTCACTGAGTAAAGCAGAACAGTTTTTAGGTTTCAGGGTCATACCATTTTTAGTGAGATACAAGATATTCCTATCGTCTTTTGTAAAAAGGCGAATATATACAATACAGTTTGTTTTTGAAATGTCACATAAATGAATACCAATCCTCTTATATAAAACATATGCTCTGAAAGGTAGTACATAGTTAATTCTTTCGTATTACTGAATGTCGCGCAAGTATTAGCTTTTTCATTGAAGAACACTTTCTCGGTACTGTTATTAAATAAGGTTCAATAAGTTCGCGTTTCCTGTTGGATTCACCATAACATGAAAGCATGGATTCGTATAAAACTTTCTGTCGAAAAAGGTAACTTCAGTTAAGAGTTTTCAACCAAACGTTGAAGATTTTTATTAAGTATGGACTCATATCTCAAATGTCATTATAATTTGTTTCAACCACCCACAGTACTCGCCAAACACATACTTCATACAGCCAATCAGGCTATTTCAAGAAGCCGTAAACAGCTCTACTCTATGCTGACGTCATGTTTAAGAATATGAGTATCACCCCACTCCGTATTGACATATTCAAGTCATCTGTTCTGACAAGTCTGAACAAATATAAAAGCTTCAACATACGTCTAAGAGAATAAGAAAAGGGGAAGGAGCATCTAACTTACAACGTCACATTGACATCCAATCAGAGAACTGCACAAGATACTGTTTACCATTCAAATATTTTCTGAAGTGACACTCATGAAAATTATCACTCAACTCTGAGATGGAGGAATAACACTCCTGTTAGACGATGGCTGGTTGGGAGAGTGGTTAGTGAAGAGTGTTTATTAACGTAGCACTCTAAAGCAACACAACGGGCTATTAGCGACGGAACTCGTAATTTTGTGCCACGGTCAAGTAACGAAGACGGCACTTGAGTTGGCACCACTCTTCGAACTTCCACACCTCACCAATGGGAGGACTTCGAGCCTCAACAGATTAAATGTGCATCCTTCCCTCTACATCATGGGTCTTCAGAGGCACGAGGTTTGAACTCATGATGCCCCTGGCACAAGAACGTGGCTTCAGAGGCACGAGGTTTGAACTCATGATGCCCCTGGCACAAGTCTACAAAGCTACCGCGGCTTCAAAGGGAAGGGATCTTCCATCGTCGTATAATAGGTTGCTCGGAGGAGAAAAGAGTAGCATACAAATCTCCTATAAGGACACGAACAGCGATGGGGGGGTATTCGATTGACAGGTGCCTAGACCCTTCTATTGTACTCACTGTGACCCTGCTATTATCTCTTTGATAAGATTCTATCTTTATTCTTCAATAAAATGTTTAGTTCTTTGCACACTTTCGTGAATTTCTCGACAATAAGAAAAATGTAAAAGTCCCTTTCATACTTGATTTGGTGTTTTTCTTTACATCAGTGGCGCACACAAGGGGGGTCCGGACCCCCCAAAACCCTTGATTTTTTTTCCAATTGATTATAATTCTATGTATATAGTACGAAAAATTTAATTAAGTATTTGTTATTAATGATTAATTTTATTAATTAATGCTAATTATTTATTCAATAATTAGTTTTTTACTGTGCTTTGTTCCCGAAAATCGACAAAATCAAAAGGAGCATATTACAAGAATGGTGAACTTTCGACCCAGACCCCCCTCGAAAAATTCCTGTGTGCGCTACTGCTTAACATTATGTGTTTAGATATTGATGCAATGAAAAATTAGTATTTCATCAATGGTATAGCTAGTTTTACGAAATAAATATTATAAACATGACATTTTCCTTTCCCTCCTGTGAATAAGTGTTTTTGTTTTTAATGTCGTATTTATGAAGCAAGGCAAGATTTATATTAATGTTTGATTTCGTAACTCTTAATCACACGCTTAAGCAAAGGAGATAGCCCCTGAGTTGACATCCCTACTTCTAGACTTCAACACTATACCCATCAGAAACTTGTGATATAATCAGGTACATGTTCAAGTCCTGATGCTATTGAAGACCCGCCGTGTTGAGGAGCTGATGCACGTCCTAAATCTGCCGAGCTCAAAGTCCTCCTGATGTTCGAGTGTAGTAGGGGGTGCCACATTAGGTGTCGTTCTCGTCACTTGACCAAAGCTCAAAATTATGAGATCTATCGCCAATAGCTTTCGCGTTGCTTTTTAGTGTGACGTTAATTCAACTCTAATTCAACATTATACCAACGCTAGGAATTAAGAACTCGAGATTTAAATGTATATTAACCCCACAGTACGGAGGGTGTTTAGAATCATCAGCACTTGGATAATTCGATTTGATTGCAATTACGCCAGTCATAAGCTCGTAAGCATTATTACTCGGTTAAAGCGGACGCTCTTTGGATAAAAATGAACATTGTTAGAGGGTTTTAGAATGCGCTGCTAAGAAGAATAATGCTAAAAAAGAAGAAAAAAGATATATAAATTTTGAATTTCCATACTGTATAGTCACTTAATCATTTGCCTTATAAGTACTTTTGAATCCAAGTGCCTCTTAAACCCTCAATTTACTGCAATTTCACTGCACATTTTTAACATCAGCTAAAAAAGAAAAAAAAGTTTTCACAAGCATTGAAAGTTTAAAGTCAAATTCAGATTATCTTATCAGCAACTAAAACCACGTGATCATTTCAAGTAAATCCCAGTCGACTAATTTTAATGCATTTCAAGGTGATCCTCCTTTCATATCTTGTACTCAAATTGAATTCATGAATCTTTATACCAGAAATGATTATCTATTTAGCGTTCCGATACAGCAATCATTTGTAAGCTGCGAATTTGTCAAAAGTTCAATTTCACGGGTTAGTAAAGTTTTTTCATCCATTTTATTATGCATTAATTAATATATCAAGTTTGTTAACTTTGTTATGTACTTATCATTTGGCGTGGTGTTGAAGTTTGGCGAGTGGAGTGCACCAGTTCAGGTGTCGTCCTTTTCACTCGATCAATGTTTAAAATTACGAAGTCTCGCCAATAGTCCTGCCAACAAAAACAAATATGAAATAATTTTATACCGTAAAATTTGGCGTATAACGCGCACCTATATTTTCACCTATATTTGCATGTTTTAATTTTTAGATATATTCGCCGTATAACGCGCTCCTTTTTAAAGAAGAAAACCTGAAATGTACGTGTGCAATACCCTTATGTTTTGAAATTTATTCAAGGTATTATCCCAAGCTTTTGAAAAAAATAGTATACTTCTATACTTGCAACTCTTTAAATACATAGGTATATTCTTTTTTTTAAATGAACAGTATTTTTATATGTGTTGAAATCTCAATTTTTTATGCCTCTCTTTTTTTCTTCTGTTTTTAAAGCTATCATTTTTATACCCGGCGTATAACGCGCACCTGTAAATTGCGATCTTATTTTTTGTGATGAAAGTGTGCTTTATACGCCGGATTTAACAGTACTTATTATATAAAAGAAGTGCATAATTAATGTAAAGTTACTGAAACCAGCCGTTGGTGTTAGTGTAAATTGATGTATAATAATAATTTTTTTCTCGCTAGAAAATCTATTGAAAATTTACTTTGCTCATTTTTAAAGAAGATTTTGTCACCTTTAATGATTTTGTCATTGATTTTTTTTGTTACTGTTTTATATAAAATATATTTTTGAAATTGAAAACAATTTTTGTTGAAAAGAAATTAGTCAGTTTTAACTTCCAAATATACAATAATACGTTGATTTACGCTACCTCGACTTACGCGAACTCGATTTTCAAATCTTGTCGATTCGTCTTTAATTGAGAAAAGAAAAATATTGATAAACTAGCAAAAGTGATATTGTGATTGAAGTTGTCGATCTTGTCTGAGGATTAAATTTAGAAATGGTTAGTGAGATGACGTTGAAAAACTGCTAGCTTTCCACAATCAGGAGCTGACAAACGATGAGCTCATAGAAACAAGATGAGCAAGACGTTGAAGAATTTGAGTCTTTTTAAGACCCAGTTTAATCAGAAGAATGACGGTTGGGAATTTGACATAAGTCCCCAGTTAAGTTGAAAAAGAGTTACAAATTTTAGAAAATATAGACTCCAATGATGAGCGTATTTTTCAACAAAACAAGGAACAAAAAATTATCAGTATCCTACCAGGAAATTATACGGGATTTTTTTTTGAGCTGATAAAACTATTTTGTTAGTTCTTATGAAACCTTTTATATCAAAATAACTTCAGTTTATGATTTTGTATTTGTGTGTGTGTTATCTAAGATTTTATTAAATATATTTTTCTTTTAAATTATAATTTTCTTTCGTCTCCGGCGCCATATAAAAATAATTTGTATTATTTATATGTGAAATCATACCCCGACTTAAGAGGGTATCACTCTGTTCTACCAATCGCATCGCAGAAGTTGGGGGCATTACTGCATTATTCTTGTCTAGAATTTATATTCGTATACTAAAAAAACATCCAATACCATTCTGAAACGGCTTTTAAACCAAAGAGAACCTGGCAGAATATTTTTTGTTATGGATTGTTAATAAATCATGGATTATTACGACACACATACAGTTTTTCGTTCCTATTTTCTTTAAAAATTTCTTTGCTACTTATTGATTAGTTAAAAAATTAATATTAAGATAAACATATTTTTTCGATGAACTGAAAATGCATGGATAGGATTTTTAAAAATGTTAAACTAATTACAAACTAATAGACAGTTAAACAAATGGAATTCCAAACCTTTTGTGTTTGATTGATAGTTTAACGTCGTACTTAGAAGCAACACTTAGGAGAATCTGAGCTATCGTATCAACAATGCCTGGTATTTCATTTTACGACATGCCAATTCTGGTGTCATACTCATCACTTGACCAAGGTACAAAATGACAAGGTCAGTCGCCAATTTCCCTTTGTGGTAGGTGCTATTGCTTTCAAGTGCAACTTTAATAAAAAATCGAATGAAATAACTCATTTTACTCGAAAGATTTATTATAATAAAATGAATATGAATGACATGTAAAAAATATTAAGCCCTTAAATAGTTTGTTCGTACACCGTACGGGCTACCGAAAGATGGCCACAACCAGTTTGCCGTACTCTATACGGGCACTGACATTTTCTTTTTTCTGTCTATGATTCCCGTATATTTTTAATTTTTATTGTGAGATTATTAGTGCTAGAGTGTTTTAAAGAGATGCAGTTTTTTCATGGTACTCTGAACTGCTACTCATCCTGGATTTTCTTTGTGGTGAAGGTGGTAATTTTTTTTTCATTGAAGATTGGAATTTGGATTTTTAAAATATTCGATGAAGAACAGGGATTGGCAAGGCAATGTACACTTTGTTGTTTGAGAAGAAATTAGAATGGAAAGATAATCCAAAAAGGCCGATATTATCTCTGTCCCCATTGCAATGTAATATTTAGTATTATGCCATTATTATTAGTATTATTATTTTGTGTGTATATATATATATATATATATATATATATATGCACACAACTCAAAATCCTCAACCGTTTGAAAGACAGGTACAAACATGAAATGTTTATGTAAGTATGAGAGAAATTTTACGGAAAAAATTTTATCTCATTGTATCTTGATAAAAACATTTAAAAACCAGTTGTCTTTGAAACTGAGTGACCCACTGGGAGAGGAGCTTATTGTACGTTGTTATTTAAAGACATCGTAGTAAAATAAGATTCGGTACGCATTGCGTTATATACATGGGGGCCATAATTAAACTGCAAGGGTTCAAAAGGGGCTGGTGAGAAAACTACAGCAGTGCTTCTCAAACTTTCACTACTGGCGCCCCCTTTTCAATCACAATTTTTATCGCGCCCCCTTTATACATTAATAACGTACTGAATGCAATAATAATGCACTTTGACGCTAAAGCAAAATCTTTATTATAATCCGTACAAATTCATGACAAGAGTATTCAATTTCGTACATGTTACTTTTTGAGTAAAAAAAAATTAAGTGATAGGATAATTATGTTATTTTTCCTTTCTCTAATTTTTAAATTGGAACATATGCGGTGGTTGCTTAGAAGACAAAATATAGATATCAGCTAAATGTAGAAAAAGAACTCAGAGGGTCAATTTCTAATCATAAGCATTCCTTTGAAAAACTTTGCTGTGTAAGACAAGCCCATGGAAGTACCGACTGAAGGACCCGCTTTTGCCCGAGTTCATTTATAAGAAAATTAAACATTATTGATATAATCGCTTAATTGTAAGGAGAATAAAGCCAAGTGTGCGACCATGTTTACAAGAATGTAAAATGATTTTTTAAAATGATTGCTCAAATTATAATTAGTTTTAAGCGAACTGTGATTTTAAGTCTCAAAGAATTAGCATTTAGAATTGATGTTGAATAATGAACAATAAAAAATTCCGATGAAGAATAATTGTATTATTTTTAATATTTAAAGTGAAAAATACTTCAACATGTTTTAACCCTGGAGCAGGCACGCACTCGATACTAATGGTCGAGCGAGGTTATTTGAGTCACCCCACAATCCTTTTATAATTATTTTTATAGCACACAATAAATATCGTAATTCCAGTGAATAATTTCATAAACAGAAAATATACTCACCTACTTTCAAGGACACAGAAAACATTTCGGAAAAAGTTATCACACCGGGAACTCAGACAAAACAAGTACCTAAAGATCATAAAAAAACGTCTGTCACTCCCAAAAAAGAGGGAGATATGTGACAAATATATTTTAGTTCACGTTAAGATTGTCAAACAGGAGGATAGTGTCAGGGCCATTGGTAACAATTAAACAATTTTGCCAGAATTACCGATTTCGTGCACTGTGTGCTCGACGTGACCGCTCCCGGATTAAAAGTGTATTTATTACGATATGGATGTTCTAAAAAAATATGTAAAACCTTTTTTTTATGCTTGGCTTAGTAATCCTTCAAACTTCCCTAAATGAAAAAAACAAATACATAAGAGCAGGGACGTAACTAACCGTACAAGCTCGAAGGTCAAACCGCATCAAATACATTCTGCTACCTTGATGGCAATAATATATAACAGTGATGAACTTTTTTATCTTCATAAAATGTTTTTTGATTATGGCTCTGGATTTTGTATTTCCTCTAAAAGAGTAGCATTTTCGCTTTGAAAAGGAAACGTAATAAAAAAATTTCTCATCATGGGATTACAGCAAATCGAATAAAACGTTTTTTTTGGTTATAGTATCAAAGATAGCTAAAAAATGAGGTTTTGAAGTATAAGCTTTTTATTTTTGATCATGTAAAATCGCAGATAATATATTATATACATATATATATATATATATATATATATATTATTTCCGTGTAAATGTGTATATTTTTTATTATGTCAGAAATTTTTTAGTTTTTTCTTCATTCTAGTAAATAAATTTTTTTTGAAACTTTTATTTTTGATATTCTCGCGCCCCTTGTAGGTGTTCGTGCCCCCAGGGGGCGCGCCCCACAGTTTGAGAAACACTGAACTACAGGGAATATTTCAGTGAAATTTGCTATCTACTCGTTTCAGTATATGCGCAAATCAAATATGTAAATAAATAAATAAAAAAAAACGCCATTTTTATCCGATAGATGGCACTGTGCTCTGTTTCACTGCTTATCGACGGCATATATGCAAATTTTAAGCCAATCGAACAGTTTAAAAACGAGTCCACATTGAGCAATTGTCAGTTATGACTAAATAAGAAGGAATGTGCATTTTTTGTTAGTGAAGATATTCTATCAGAATGTGTGGAGAGAGAGAGAGAGAGAGAGAGAGCAAGTATTCAACAATTACGTGGAATGACTTGTGATTTTCTCGTGGGTCCATATTTCTTTGAAACCCAAACTCCAAGTAGTCCCAAACGCTGTAGTGTTACAGGGACTAGCTACGGTATGATATTTAGAGAACAACTGATTCCAGTATTGCAAGAGAGACATTGCTTAGAAATCACGATATTTATGCAGGACGGAGCATCCCCTCACATCGCAAAATCTGTTAAAAAATTGCTACATATCTTTGGTGCAGACCGAGTCATAAGGAGAGGTTTCGAAAACGCTTGCCCCCTTTCCGTTCACCGGACCTTAATCCTTGCGATATTTTTATCTATGGGGACATCTGAAAGATATGGTTTATAGAGAACGACATGCTTCTGTTGCTAAATTGAAATCTAGCGTAACGAGACACGTGAAGTGTGTTACAACAGAGAAATTATAATTGCGACGGTGGATCATGCTTTTTTACGTTTTCGGCATGGGGTTGCATCTGGTGGCTCGCATCTTGAGTACATCGTGTGATAATTTCATTGAATAAATAATGGTTTAAGTCAGTGCTTCTCAAACTTTCAATATTCATGACCCAATATTCAATCGTCATTTTCGTCGCCCCCACCATACAATAACATGATTTGAATTCAATAATACTATACTTTGACACTAAAGCTAGAACACGACTTTAACCTCTTACATGCCACCGACGTATATAAGCGTCTCTCTCAGCCAAAACATTAATTTTCTGGACGTATATATACGTCTTTCCAAAGTACGATATTTTCTGTGCACTGCTATCCATAAAATTATTCCGAAGGCTTTGGAATGTAATAAAAGGACCCGTGGCAGTGCTTGCGAAGGATTTTCTTAATTCAGAAGGTTGGCTTAATTATTCCTTTTCACCTCCCCCAAAAAAAAAAAAAAAAAAAAAACATCGAAATACGCACGTCTACGTGGAAAATGGTGGCACTGGGAAGCGAATCGTATAACTTTTAATCGGCAAGTAAGGGATTTGCTATAAACCGTATAAATTATCAAGATAAGTGTTAATATGAGCCCATGGGGTCACTGATAATTATCAAACTTTTTCTTAACCTAGTATTGTTAAATTAATTATAAAATACATTGTATAGTACTGATACATTTATAAGTGTATTACATCAGTTTAAAAGCATATTTTTTACTTTATTATATTAGAAAGTATCTTGTTTATCTTAAGTCAATTAATAATTTTTTAAATAGTCTTTTGTTTTCGACTTTTCAACAGACTCGCGCCCCCCTCATAGACTTATCACACCCCCAAGGGGGGGGCGCCCCACAGTTTGAGATACACTGGTTTAATTGTTTTCCGAAGCGTCTTTATGGATTGTTTAATTTGTGATCTCAATTTACATTAATGTTTGATTACATGATACTGTAAAAATTTCATTACTGAAGCGAATTGTATGGAATTTTGATAAACTGTAAGGGATATTTTATATGCCTCTTAGAATGTCATTATGCTCTGTCTATTGATTTTGGAAGGTGTATATGTGCCGCTGGTGAGTGTTGAAATACGATAGAGCGCAATCTGTAGGATGAAAGTGGCGATTTTTTTTCCTTGCATGTTTAACTTGCGCATGTTGTGAAACGTGTACATACCAAATTTCACTGGAATGTTCCCAGTAGTATTCTCTCCAGCACCCCTTGAACACTTGCAGTTTAATTATGACCACCCTGTTCTTAACGGTGCAGTTACGATTATTTTTAAAACAAAAAATGAATCAAATTAAATCATAATATAATAGCAATCCCAGATAAGCAATGGACTTTTATACAGTTCTAAAAGCATACAGAAAGGAATTTAACGAAAGAACAAAGAATTCCTCTTGATCACTAATGTATAAGATGAAACATGCACGTTTTTTTTATTTGCCCTGTACGGCAATAAGTTCCACGACTCAATTGATTTTTCCCTTATGCGAGTTCATGTGCTCAGTCAGTATTTTGTCCACATTTTTTTTCTAATTCGTTTAAGAATTTTGTCAGAAGGTTGCGAAAGCAATTAACTGAAAGTTGGTACACAGTGAATGTAAAATAAGAAAAGTAGCAGTTACGTGCTTAGAGATTTCTTGATGTTTCCTTATGAAGCATATTATGGGCATAGTTAATGGAATTTTTTTTTTAAAATGCAAAAGATAAATATTATTCTTTACTCTTACGGAGGGTATGGACCAAGTGACCCCCCCCCCTTATGTTCGCAACTGCTCTTATCTTATTTCTATCCGAAAACAATTTTTCTTTGTGTTTTCATTATTTTTTATATAAATAATCGAAATTCGTAACACCCACAGAATAGAAATTGTACTCGGAACAATGAAACAATGAAAGTTGTCACAGATACAGAAATAAACTGTCAAAGATTCTAGTTGTGTTCTGAAATGGTAAAATAGTTTTGGTAAAATTAAAAAGAAAACACTACAAAGAAGGTTGTTACATGAAGGGATATAAGTTTTCAAACATATGATGCAGATCCACACACACGCACAGCCATGCATTTAAGTGTTAAATAGGATACACAATTTACAATTGTGTGTACTATTGGTAACATTTGGTAAATATTTGTACAGGTTACTATGACGCATATAAAAATTCTGATGAAATATTATTTCAAGTTAAAGACTAAGTAATAAACAAATTTCTTATTATTGAGTCTTTTAGTCTTATTACTTAGTCTAGTTTTTGACAGTGAAATGAATATATTTCATTTTGTTAAATGCTGTGGTGATTTTTTTTTGCTGCGAATAATATGTTTGACGAAATCTCTGTTTTTCATTTCACTCTCTTAAATATTGTTTTTCAAATACAATTCCAATAAAATTTTGGAATATTTTATACTAATTGCTCAATTTGACGGCTCTTAAACAAGCTCAAAATTTTCATAAAAATTTCTAACGGCTCAAATTAAGAGGGCAAGAGGCTCTGACCCAATATTTCAGAGTTTCTAACAAATGATTCATGTCCTTTGTCTTTATTTCCTGATGTCAGTCTCATTTAGTTTCTCCAATATTTGATAAATCGTTCGCATAATGAATATTCTGATCTGCTCTGATTTCTGCAGTCAAACTAGTCCTGACCTTTTGCTGAAATGTCAGCTGGTTTGACAGTAACACTAAACTTAAGCGATTGCTAAAAAGTTTTGGAAGCTTTTGAAGTGAACGTGTTGACAATTGCCATTGTGAAAGAATTTCAACGTCCATCATCCTATGTGACAGTCCTACAGTTTCCCACACTGATTAAAATAAAACACGTTAGTAAAGCTTCCGTGTCTAAATTTAAGATAGTACAGAATCGATGTTAGTTTTTAGGCTTAACGTTTCTGTAATCAATCTTCATTGGGAGCAATTAATCATTAGTTATGTTTGGAAGACATACATTTTCTTGCGTTATTAGATTAAAATTCACTTTCGGTTTGATCGACGACGTATTAAAATGATGAATGAGGTTAAATCGAGAGTGATCAGGGGTTTTTTTTTGTTCACTTTGAAGATCTTCTAAAACGAATTCTTCCGCGGCGTATATAATCTAATCTATTTTAAACATTGTAAAGGAAATCATAGTCAACCTACTTCAAATTGGTGAAGATGTCAGTTTAAATATTCAGGCAGTTTATATGTATAAAGTTTACTGTGGAACAATATCTTCAAGTAACTAGTTTTACATCATTATAAAAGCCTTAAAATCAATTGATAATAAAAAAAATATGTTTTTGGAAAAATAAAGGTCTAGGATGTTTTGTGCCTTATAGTATCTGATAAAAACGAGAGCAATTTATAAAATGTAGGCATAAAAATAAAAATAATGAAATAAATTAGGTTTATTAATTAAATAATTCAAAAATTAGATTTTCATTCTGTTTAAGTGTAGAAATCCGTAACTCATCCTAATACATTGAAAATGAAAAATAATAAAATAATAATGAACAATAAATGTCTAAGATAATTTGAGCAAAATAGCATGTGATAAATATAGGAGGATTTTATAGCATTTATGTATAAATACAAAAAGAATGTGTGTGCGATATATAAATAAAAAATTCAATTTTTATTTTATTTAAATATAAAATTCCATAACTAAGGGAATTTAATTAAAAAAATATTGTGTACATATTCTAAACTTTTAATTTTAGTTAATAAAAAATAGACATGAAATAATAATTGAAATAAACTAAAAAGCTATATATATATATATATATATATATATATATATATATATAATATCATCAAATATATAAGCACTTCGGCACATGGAAAATGTATAGATTAAGCACACACACATTCAAAGATGTATCTATTTCTTTTGCCGAAATTATTTTTGTCCTTAATAAATAAAAATGTCAAATAAAATAAGTTCTTGTTAATACATAAACCACAAAGACATATATTTAAAGCTAATTTTATCGACATATTTTAAGCGTATGGAGAAATTCAACTTAAATTCTGATGGATATAAAAAAAATTGAAAAACGAAAAATTAGATTTATATATATATATAGTTTTAATGCATTGACTGGGAGATGAGCAAAATGTGTTTTCGGAATCTTCTTCCTGAAAATGAAAATTTTAAATGGTAAATAGAATCTATTATTTAAAAAATGAAGTTTTAAACTAATACAAATTGTAAATAATGAATATCAAAATCGACTAGCTGTTTCTTTACAACGAATCAATATTTTTACAATTAATCTCCTGAAATCTACTTCGCAAAACAGTGGCTGGTTAACTTAAAAAACTGTCTATCTTGGCTTTACCTTAAACCTGAAATAAACCGTAGAAAACATATAGAGAAAATAGAAGTCGAGGCTAGAAAAAGACTACAGATATTAAATTACATTTCTGGCAGAGACTGGGGAGCCGAGAAGCTTCAATTCTTAAAATCACTTACAGTGCTTTTATTCTTACAATCCTTGAGTATGGTTATTAGATCTTTCAAATGGCATCTGCTACTAATTTAAAGATATTAGACAGAGCCCAACTTAGTGCTGCAAGAATAGTCACAGGGCTGAGGAACAGTGAAGTGGTTTTACACGAAGCTGACATACCTCTTTCTATAAGATTTAAGATGAACTCTTTTAGATATTTTAATAAACTGACGAGAGCTTTAAGGTGATTTTAACAGGACTTCTAGCTTCATTTTAAATTGGACAAGTAACCAGCGATTAAAGACACTCCTCACTAGATTATATGCGGAAACATGATTTTATGAATTTTAGGGTTGTTTCATCATCATTGACTTTTAGTTGCTTGACTCCTACGGTACCATTGGAGCAAATTCGTTTCAATGTCCTTTTTAAGTCCCATAGAAGTAAGCAGGAAGACCATCTAACTCTTTTAAAACATATGAATCTATCATAAAAGATATCCCTCCTGAGTCTTTGACTATCTATACTAGGGGTTCTTAACTCCGAGCCCACGGGTGTCAATGCGCCCGCGAAGCTATTTTTCTGTGCCCACTATATACTATATCAATATCAACCGCCACTAATTTTTGTGCGACCGCGAGATTTATCATACTTTTAGAAATAAAATATAAACCGTAAAATTATTGTACTGACAACACTGTTTCGTTACCACTAGTACTGGTACTTATACGCCTGAGTTTGAAAAATTAGTGGATAATATGCACTACAAAAAATCGCTTTAAATGTAACTATTTTGAATTTTTTATTACCTTTTTAGGGTAAGATATTGTTTTTTTGATAGTTATATATGATTGCAATAAAATAAAGAAATATTAAGAATCGTAAAACCTTTTTTTGAACTAACCCCGCCAGCAGTTTTTTTTGTCAGATGTGCCTGGACGGGGAATAAGGATAAGAACTACTAGTCCAGGGGTGGCCAAGACGTCGACCGAGAAGACATTTTAGATAGTCCACGCGACCATCCCGATAATGACCTCGGATATCAGCAATTTAATTTATGACTTATGAAATAGAATTAATGAATTATTTAAAATAAAAATTTACTACAGTTTACGCTTTAAAACCTAAAATAAACTGTGCAAAGTAATACAATGCATTTGTCGCGTTACAGTGGAGAATTAAACAGAAACAACTTGACAAAGTGGGATGCTTAGATTATATCCAGTAGATGGCGCGATGATAGCGACGCGGCGAGTAGACTAGTCTACCCGTCATACCCGCCCGTTTATTTTCTGTTCTCAGTTTAATCGTCTTGCGTTGCAGGTCGCTAGCTTCCTACCGCACTGATACGATAATTTGTTGTTTCAACAACCCGTTCAAAATGACTCAGCTAGGTACCAGTGCTAAGAGAAGTAAAACATACCAAAATCACAATGAGTGGGAAGATGATTTCGTTTTTTGTTATGGTGAAGGAGAAATGTGTTTGTCTCTCTCTCTCTCTCTCATATGTAACGCACTACCAAAAAAGCAAATGTCGAAAGACATTTTAGAACCATGCACTTAAAATACGCTACTGACTTTCCAATCGGCAGTGAACTTCGAAAAATTAAAGTGCATGAATTAAAGTCGAATTTACATTTACAGCAATCGTTATTTACGAGATCAGGCACCAAAGCTAAAGCAGTAACATTAGCGTCGTTTAAAATTAAAGAAGTTTTGATAAAGCGAAAAAAACCATTCGAAGATGGAGAATTGATAAAAGAAGCTTTCTGTAAAGCGGGAGAAGTGCTTTTCCACGATTTTAAAAACAAATCTGAAATAATATCGTCAATAAATAATATTTCTTTGTCGCGTAACACTGTGATACGACGGACTGAAGCTATGAATAATAATTTGGAGGATTTATTAAATGACGATTTAAAAGCTTGTAAGTTCCAATCACTTCAATTTGATAAATCTACGGATATTAGTGACATTGCACAGTTATGCATTTTTCTGAGAATGGTTTTCGAAGATATGACTTCAAAAGAAGAGTTATTAACTATAATTGCATTGAAAGGACAAAACGAGAGGCAAGATATCTACAATTCATTTAAAACTTTATTGATAAGACAGGATTTCCAATATATAAATTGGTCTATTACAACAGATGGAGCTCCAGCAATGGTCGGGAATCGAATTGGTTTTATTGCCTTGTGCAATAATGATGAGGAAATTCCTGGTTTTACCAGCTATCATTGCATTATCCATCAACAGGTATTGTGCTCAAAAATACTAAAGTCTAATGATATAATGCAAATTGCTTTTAAAATTGTCAATTCAATTCGTTCAATAAGTCTTCAGAGACGACAGTTTCGGGCACTTTTGGAAGAAACTGAATCAGAGTACGGAGATTTATTACACACAGATGTGTGGTGGCTAAGCTGGTGCTTTTTTTTTTAAAAGATTTCGTATTCTGTTACCAGAAATAAAAAATTTTCTACAAATGAAAGGAGAGCACATTAATGAACTGGAAGATGAGAAATGGCTCATGAAACTAGCTTTTCTCTTTGATATCACTGCAAAACTTAACGACTTAAACCTACATCTACAATGAAAGAATAAATGTTTAACAGACATGATGAGCGCTATTAAAACTTTCAAAGAAACGATAAAAAGGTATGCGTCTAAATTAAGAAAACATGAATCGAGAAACTTCAAAAACATGGAGAAAAAGTGCATCCATAATCAAAACCGAGACTTCGAAAATTTCGCCGAACACTTAGATGTTTTGTTTGAAGAATTTGAAAGAAGATTCGCTGACGAGAAAGAAGGTGGGAAGAAATACTCAATTTTAGGATATTTCTATTTAATGAAAATGTCAACATTGATGGAGTGTCTGAAAAAATAGGACATTTAATAGGTACCACATCAGTCACGGTCGAGGAAGAAATTATTAAATTAAAAAAGATGCGATACATTTCTTAAATCCAGAGCATCTAGCGATACTGATTTTGGGAAAGTAATTTCTGAGGAAACGTTTCCAAATATTTACAAATTGATTTTGCTTTTGAAATCATACTTTGGATCTACGTATCGTTGCGAAACTGCTTTTTCAACCATGAACACCATAAAAACCAAACATCGGCCGCGTTTAACAGATGAACATTTAATTTCGTGTTTACGCATTGCAATAAGCTCGTGCCAGCCACAATATGATAAACTTGTCGCAGATATACAGTGCCAAACTTCAACTAAACGAAGTGAATAGGATGGTAAATTTTTGATGTATGAATACTTTGATTATTTTCGTCAGTAAATTTTTATTTTGTAAATATTAATATTAAGTTTTTTTTAGAAAAATTATATAATTTACCATTTTTTCTTGTTACAGAAAATAAATACATAAACATGTACTTTACGTTGATTTTGCTCTGCCATTGGTAGACCGCCTCACGATTTTTTAAATGTGGAGTAGACCGCGGATCCCAAAAGTTTGTCCCCCCTGTTCTAGTCTATACGGACGGCAGCAAATCTATAGAGCAGGAAGTATTGTCTTCAGCAAATACGAGGAGGATAGTACCAGAAATTAAGTACTCGAAACCCTGATTTTTGCTCTGATTTTAGGTCAGAAATAATAGCTATTGGTAAAGCTCTGGAGTATGCCGTTACAACCGATAAATGCAATATTTGGATATTGACTCACATTAGAAGTGCTATTCAATATCTAAAGAATTAACCGAAAATGTATGATAAACCTGACCAGGATATTCTAGTACTTCTCTCTGGATTTGGTCCTAGCAAACCTCCAGTAGATCCCTTCCCACGTTGAGGTTCTACGGCAACTGGCCGCAGATACACTTGCAAGAAATGGATGTGATCTTCTGATCACAAACTCTGCAGATCTAACCTCTTTGGAAATCTATTCCCTCCATAAAAGTAAATTACTCTCCACGTGGCACCTCCCATCAGATCATAACTAGACTATAACAGGATCATTACAGGCTCTATCAGGCTACAATGGCCGCATGAATCTCTAATCGACCTTGGAGAGGCTTAGAAGTACACCTCTAAGATCCCTATGAAGTTCTAGAATGGTGAAAGGAATTTTCCTCTTTGGTGTTCTGTTCCCTCCCTACTAGATCTTTTATCTTCTTGCTTATTTGAGTGTCTTCTGGAGGCATTTGGTGGTTGAACAGGAGAGGATTTCGAACTATTGTGCGACGAGGTCTTTTGGATCTGGCAGTAACGAAGAAAGTTTAGGGCTTCCCTGCAAAGTCAGGATATGCCTTTAATATTTTATAAATTGGTTAAATGCGTACTTGACTTCAGTTAGACTTTGGGCCCTCTAGAATCTTGAACAGCCACGATGCTGGGGTTGCAGGGATGTACATTACGCCACTAGGTGTAGTCTTTCCTATATCAGGGGGGTAAGTAACGACTACAAATTATGAATAAGAATGCGGTGAATGGAGATGTGATTTTCTGTGTTTCTTTACCCCGCCCCCACATTTTTCATTTTATGTATAAAAGGAAGTAGGCATATTTCAATAATTGTATGCATATTTATTAAATCGGGTACCATTTCTTTAGCTGCAAAAGTTATACAATTTAGATTTTATATAAATTCTCACAGCTATGTTTCACATGTAAAAAAATTTTCATTTCTCGGAACTCTCATGTACGCAGAAATAAAGCTCCCCTTTATAAATGGATTCTTTTAAAAGCTTTTTCGATACGATTGCTCAAGTCTCTGAAGAGGGGCCAGATATCACCTCTAGGTTGGCCGTTGATTGCCCGTCGCTGTTCTTGTGTAATGGACTATCCACACATGATTTAATGTTTGAAATTAAATATGTAAAATATCTATAGTAAAAAAAATATTCTAGTGAAGATTGTAGACAAGATAATGTTTCTAGTAAAATCTAATATATATTATAAATGTGAAAGTTTGTGAGAATCTTTGTGGGTCTTTCACGCAAAAACAACTGAATGGATTTTAATGAAACTTTACAGTAATATAGCTTATACATCAGAATAACACATAAGCTATAATTTATACCATACACTATAATTTATAAAAATTTGTAAAAAGTGTCCAAAATATAACGATATTTGTCAAGTAAGAAGGAAAAATTCTGTCATCTGCAAGCAAAAAAAAGCCCGCGTCAGCATATATCTATCTTTTGTTTGTGAAAAACTCTTTTTGTTTTGGCTACGCAAGGGGCTCGCTTCTAATTAATTCCTGTGATCAAAATAATGCCTATTTTTTTCATTTCAGAATAAAACTAAGTTTTGAAGGGAGAGGTTGTTATAAATCTCTCTTTATTTTTTAATGTTTTTTTTATGATTTTATTATGCACATTTGGTAGTAAGAAGTTGATCTATTTTCAAAATAACTACTCTTTTATTGCTTCTGGTACTTAAAGTAAAATAAACTTTCTCTTTCACACTACATCATTTGGACAAACTTTCATAATATTTTTGTGGTTAGTAGTTAATTATAACGCTGTAATTTTAATTGAATATGCAGATATTGCATTTTTAAGTATAAAACTAATTATAACTACTGCAATGTATTTTTGCAGTGAAAGTGAGTGAGTGAATATTAACGTCGCACTGTTCAGCTACACGAGGGCTTTTGAGACGGACCACTGTAATTTTGAACAATGGTCAAGTGACGGGAACGACACTTGAGCTGGCACTCCTTCTCCTAACTAACACACCACACCAACTTAGCAGGAATATTCTACCAATACTTAGCTGTAATATTGCTTTGAAATCCACTCTTCAAGATATATGGCAGCACGGGTTCTATGAGGAGTATTTTAGTGGGAATGCGAACAGTTTTTGTAGCAGATATTGCGTTTTCAGCGGATTGCAAAGATTATTATTTTTGTCGCAAAAAAATAGTTAATGTCAAAATTTAAGTGTCTTATGGTTTTGTCTGTTAATGAAGACCTTGGAAAATGATTTGACTACTTATTTTAAGTGAACGGTGTACATAATTAATTTTACAGTGGAATATCTTTAATTAATTTATTAGCTCTAACGGATTAAATTTTTCAAAGTGGATGTATCCCTTAATTTGTACATGTAGTGATCAAAAAAAAATTATATGAAAAAAACTGCAGTAAATCATAATGCGGTTGGATAAAGTATTAAAAAGTGCATTTCACCCCTACACGGCGGGTCTTACAAAGCTCTATTAAAGCTCGAGCTACGACAGTAGCTAGGCATTTGCCAACTTGACTCTATCGTTAACATTTCGCCATGTTTTTCATTAAATCGCCATTATAATTTAAGAAACGGCGTTGCTTGCGAATATTACAATTTTAAAATAAAATAAGTTACAACAGAAATTAATATTAATGTATTACACTTTCAGATATAAATTATTTACACTACTTTAAGCGTTCATTACGCAAAAACTTTAAGAATGTGTTACTTTTGCTTTGAGCAGAGATCCAGCTTAGGGCAGTGTTTCTCCGAATCAGGGGGCGCGCCCCCTAGGGGGACGTGATAACCTTACGAGGGGGCGCGAGCATATCGAAAATAAAGATTTAAAAAATAATTAATTTACTCGAATGAATTAAAACCAAATACTTTCAGACATAATAAAAAAATGCACTTTTACTCTGATATAATTTATAGGCATGCGCGCGAGATATTAAGTCATCAAAAATAAAAACTTATTCAATACCTTATTAGCTAACTTTGATCCTATAACCAAATAAAAAAACTTTTATTTGATTTGCTGTAATCCCATGATGAGAGATTTTTTTTATTACGCTTTTTTGAACCTAACATGCTACTTTTCAGAGAAAACACATTATAGCTGTAATTTGTTTGACCTTCTAAGTTGTTGGTACAGTTAGTTATGACCCCTCTCTTATGTGTGTTTGTTTCTCATTTAGGGAAGTTGTAAGTAATGTATTTCTTTGGTGCGCTTTTTTCCATGCAAAAGAGTTTTATGATATTTGGAAAACCACAAAAAGCACACTTTTCAGGATTACTTGAGTATTCTCAAACATATAAAGCATAACGAAAAACTTTTTACACAATTTTTTTAGCAGTAACATACATATTATCATAATGAATACACTTTTTACCCGGAAGCGGTCGCGCGGGACACACAGATCACGAAATTGTTAATTCTGGCAAAACTGTTTATTTGTTACCAAAGAAAAATTGAAAAGTCCTTGAAAGTAGTTAAGTAAACTTTCTCTTAATTAAATTATTCACTGGAATCACGATTTGTATCGTGTACAATAAAATAATTATATATTAAAAAAAGCGTTGGGGTGACTCAATAACCCCGCTCGACTGTATCGAGTGCGCGCCTGCTCTCGGGTTAAAAACATGTTGAAGTCTTTTCGCTTTAAATATTAAAAATAATACAATTATTCGTCATCGGAATTTTATATTGTTCATTATTTAACATCAGTGGTGCACACAAGGGGAGTCCTAGGGTCAAGACCCCCCAAAAGCCCTTGATTTTTCCGATTGATTATAATTCTAAGTATATAGTACGCAAAATTTAATTAAGTATTTGTTATTAATGATTAATTTTATTAATTAATGCTAATTATTTATTCAAGAATTAGTTTTTTTACTGTGTTTTGTTCAAAAAACCGACAAAATCAAAAGGAACCTGATACAAGATTGGTGAACTTTCGACCCCGCCCCCTTGGAAAATTCCTGTGTGCGCTACTGTTTAACATCAATTATAAATGCTAATTCTGTGAGGCTTAAAATTACAATTCGCTTAAAACTAATTATAATTTGAGCAACCATTTAAAAAATAATTTTACATTTTTGTAAACAGTGTCGCGCACATGGCTCTACTCTCACTTACAATTCAGCGATTATATCTCAATAATGTTTTATTTTCTTCTAAATGAACTCGTGGAAAGAGCGGGCACATCAGCCGGTATATTTTTTAATGTATCAGTGCTGCACAGAGTGCTTTATAATTAATTGATACTAAATTAAGAACAAGTTTAATAAGATTTAACGACTTCCATGGGCATTGTCTTGCAAAGTAAATTTTTTATAAGGAATGCTTACGATTAGAAATTGACCCTCTGAATTCTTTTTCTATATTTAGCAGATATCTATATTTTGTCTTCTAAGTAGTTACCGCATTTTGCAATATGTTCAATTTAAAAATTAGGGAAAGGAAAAATAACATAATAATTATCCTATTATTTTATTTATTTATTTTTTTGCTTAAAAGTAGTATACAAAATTTAATACTTATGTTACTAATGTGTATGGTTTATAATTAAGATCGCCTATTGTAGCTTTAGCGTCAAAGGGAATTATTATTGCATTCAGTACATCATTAATGTATAAGGGGGCGTGATAAAAAATTATGATCGAAAAGGGGGCGCAAGTATTGGAAGTTTGAGAAGCACTGGCTTAGGGAGGTATTTTTGAAAATTCGACCCTCAAGAGTGTTACGAGGAATTATAAATTTAAAAATCCTTTTATCGGCTATTAGATCTACATAGTTAAAATTTAACAAAGGTGTTTTTTTTTTTTCTTTCTTTTGTTTAGCTGAGATATGCAAAAGCTTTTTTTTTGTTTAATTTTCAATTCACATAAAATTAACCCATTAAAAACTTCTTTTCCTTCAATCTGTGTTGTTTAATTTTTCAGTTCACCCGTGCGAAGAACGGGTATAGCAGCATATTCTAAAACAATATAGCTCGTTATACTTCTGTCGAAGAAGATTCCTTAAAAATAAATGAGAAAAGTATTATTAATATAGTCTTATTTAATAATTATATAACGTTAATCTCAATGTATTATTTTTATCCTAATGCATTTTTCTTTATTAATGTTAAGTTTTATTCTTTTATTTTCTCTATCATTAAATGCAGCAAAAAGTGTAACGTCGTGAGTATTGAACCATCAATAAATTGTCACAGTCTAATATGAAAATAAAAAGATTGTTTATTTGCTAAACAATTTGTTAGTGAAGCAATAGATTACAGTTCATGCGCCAAGCCGGTGCAGTCAGTCTATCTCCTATTCTCAACGCCACCGGGGTGTTCATCGTCTTTCCTTCCTCCACCCAATCTCCTTAGCGCTCTCCTCAAGTTGTCTCCCAGCCAGGATTCTTTCTCGGTACGTTCCCAAACAGGGCTCTCCTCTCCAGTTCCCTCGATCCAGGGCAGGGCTCCCTCTTCCTCGTCTCCTAAAAACCCTTTTTAGACACCAGGTGGGTCCACAACACGCCCCTCATCCCTTCTTATTGGCAGGCCACAAAAGTCTCTCTCGGCCTCCCCTCGTCCTATTTGTGCGTAACACACCAATACGCACACCCGGCCGTCTGGCCCAAGGCGCACAATTCTTGTCCAACATCTTAACACACTTGTGCATCACACCACCTGTGTCCTATTATCCCATTCTCTCGACACCGGTCGAGGCGACAGGATTTTTAAGACAGGTTTCGCCTATTGTCAATGGGATGCCGGCTCTCCTTACCATTATGGCTGCCAGTCTGGGTGTCGGTACTCCTCGAGTTCAAACAATAAACAATGGCCCCATGGCCATGTGCATTTGTCACATAACATCTGGATGAAGCTATAAAACTTATCGTGAATCGAAGGATGGGGATTCACAACAATCGACGACGTCACAAGGGCTATAGTAAAGCTGAAACAATGTAACTCAATATAACCCATGGCAGGAGTTTGAGGTTTCCTTCGGGAAACTGGTTTTACTCGCATCTATTCCATCTATATAATAACATTAACCAAAATTTTTATCATGGGTGATTGATTCTATTCATATTAATTGAATCTTCTGAATAGAGTTTTGAAATTGTTTGTGTGACAAATATGTTTGACTCTATTTCTCTGTAATACCTTGGATAACTTCACGGGGCTGGAAAATAATCGAAATTAAAATCTCAATGAAATTTATTATGTGCATGAATAAGAAATTTAAGAAACAAAATGTTTTGAAAATAACTTCCACTATAATCTTACCTATCTTTAATGTATAATTAGAATACACGAATTGCATAGATTTGAAAGTACTAAATGACCTTCGAGGCGACTTGACACGGGGAAGACATGTTTTATCTTATCTCAACCAACTTCTTAAGTTTTTTTTTATGAACTGTGTGATACAATGAAATAAAAAACTACTTGATGTAAATAATCCATCTGCGTGATTGCAAGAAATTCATAGAGCATAAAATATGAATGTTTTGTAAGTATATCTAAGCAAAATTTATATAAATGTATCGTTCACAGATTTTTGAACCTTAAAAAGTTATCCAATCTAAAGCAGATAAATAGATTTCCTTATAAATAATTAATTCTATAAAAAATTGTCACTTTGCAGAGCCAGAAAATAGCTATAAATAGATTTAAGAAAACTAGGGGAAGGAGAAACCCCCATCCGCCTAACGGCTGACCAAACCCCCAGTGTGCAAATGATACAACTGTTCATACTTCATTGTTGCTCAAATTGTAAACTAATTTTTATGTATTATATAGTTCCATTTTTTTGCTATACAGTGGGTGATCGGTTAACGAACATAATCCGTTCAAAGACTGTGTTCGCTATCCGAATTGTTCGTTAACCGATTATCAATTCGCCATAGACTTTTATATGAAATCACTTAATTCGTTCTGGAGACGCGATTAATTCGTTCACTCAAAATGAGAAATAATTTTCTGTTTTGAATGAAATCAAAACCGAAGGTCTAATTTGTATAAATATTCTATTGGGATTTTATTTTCGATAGAACTTTGAAGTTTAATAGGTAAGCAACGTAATTCAGGGAGAGATGAAAAAGGATTTTTAGTCCGTTTCTCATATTTCACGTATTTTTGCGGTGGAAGCGCGTCATCGGCACCTTTATATTTTTATAATCTGCACTGTTTGAAAAATTAAGAATTCGCTTAATTTATTCGCCATGTCAACAAAAATCCACTCGCCCATAACTTATCAGCTGTCAGAAAATATTGTTATTCATACTGAAATTCAAGTATTAAAGTGTGTACTGATTTTAGTCATAATAATAATTATTGAATGACTCAAGTTTCATTTAGTAATTATCAGTACCAAGCATGCTTTAAACATTTCTCCTTTCAGTGATCTTATTTTTGTATGTGCAAATGATAACAAATGTTTAATATTAATTTTTTCAGAGCCGAGAAGTGTTCGTTAGAATTCGTTTTGTTCATTAACCGAATATGTGTTCGTTATCCGAACACAAAATCTTTCGTGAAAGTGTTCGTTAACCGATCACCCACTGTATGTCATAAGCAGGAAAAAAATAAATTTCATGTCTTCACCTCCGCATTTTAATTTGTGCTTCAATTATGCCTCTTCAAAAACAATAATGTTCCTAATCACCTTTTCCTCTAAATTGCACTGAATTTTTGTTCCTTCTTTGCTTCTGCACCTTGACATTGCCACATACAATTGTCTTTTGGTAAATATTGTCTCCTTTGATGTTATGTGTAAACCGTCTTTTTCAAAACTCTGCCCCCTGTGATTTATTAATAGTCATGGCAAATGCCAATTTGTAATTTACTTGCGTACGCTTCAGTATGAATGGCATAACCACATCCTTTCGAGTGTCCAGTTTGGTCATTGGTATACATACAATTTCGACTTTCTCATTTCTGATATAATTTTACACTGCAGTACATTCTTCTGAATAGTTTCGAGTAATACATAAATTTCTTCACAGCACGACGACATAGTTAATTTCAAATTAAGTTTAGCGGATGGAATTCCCGATGGAGTTAGTGATGATGATATTCAGGCGGAGAAAACTGTAGCAAAAACTTAATTTGTAACCATAATATTGAACAAGACTTATTGCCATTTTTAATATTGTTCTTGTTGTGTGAGATAAATAATTAAATTTATTACATAATCACGAAAATTAAAAATATATAAATGCAGAGAAAGAGAGAGCTAATGTTACATAAAATATTTGTTTCATTTTTTTTTTAAGTTTAGATTAGGCTTTGGTATGTTTTTATATTAGCGTTTATATATATAAAAAAAATTTTTCTTCCATTTTTTCATACATTTAAATATATTTGAGAGACTATCATAATCGCACGATCAGAGTGCGAGTCCGGGTGCGATAAAAGAGAGTTCAGGTCACAACTCCATCATCCGCTATGTTTCAGACTTAACACGCGTATAAAACTTACTCATTGAAAGAACTTTTATGTAACAGGGGTTGAATCCTTTTAAATCCGTTTTCATCTTAAAAACAAGTAGTATAAAACTTTTTTTAAAGTCAATTGCTACTAATTCAACAAAGAAAATTTTTATTTTAGCTGCTTTTTATTAAAAATGGTTACAATTAATATAAATACGTATATTAATTGTAACCATCATAATCACAACATTAAGTTGTGATTAATTTTATTAATTATCATTAAAGTATCGTATTGTCATCCAAAACAATCGTGTATATAAAATTTCAGTTCAACTGAATGCTTTAAAACATGAGAAAAATATCTTTTTCAAGTTTTGCTCAAGACGCCAAAATGGTCGCCAAGCTGCCAAAAATGATGCCAACGTAGGCCGGCTTGTAATTCTTTTAAATAATTAGTTTTGATCAATTAATTTTTATTAATTATACTTAAATTACTCTATTGTTATCCAAAATAATCATGTATATATAAAATTTCAGCTCAATTGAGCGCTTTAAAAATGTATTTTATTAACGAATGAAAATTCCACCAAGATAGATAAATAAATATATAGAGTGTGTGAGTTATATAATAGTAGGAATTGAATGAGCTGCATTGTTCACACATTGGAATGATATGGAGTGAATGAGTTGACTATAGGCTGTTGGACTTGTTGGCTGTAGGTGGAATGACCAAGGAAACCGAGCTCACTCGAAAGAGGTTTAGAGCTTCAAAAACAATCCCCCGGGAAACTACCAAACCCCGCGTTCAACCTTTATTGAGCCAAGTATAGTAGTTATATTTATACGGTAGCACACATTAAATTTACATATTACAAATTAAAGGTAAATGGAACGAAATATGCACATGTTATTGCAAAAGATATACACATATAAAGCTGAAAATAATAAAGAATATGAAGGGTAAAGAGAAGGGAAAATAATATACATTATTCCAACACATTCTTGCAAATACACAAAAGTAATATAAATATAAAAATATAAATGCACCGTGTGTGTGTGTGTGTGTGTGTGTGTACAAAGAAAGAGGGAAAAAGGCAGGAAACATTTTGGAAAGGAGAGGGAAAAAACGCCTGTGAGACCACAAGAGTACTAATCAATCCCCCCTAAAAAAAAATTTGATCCCATATTTTAGAGACAATTTACCTAATGCAGGATTTTAGTTTAGAGTGAATGTAAGGATTTCAAAGATAGATTGAAGCAGGCTATTGGCGGAATGTCCAAAAGGAACCGAGTTCACCCGGAAAAGGGTTTAGAGCTACAAACCGATCCCTTGGGAAACAACCACCCCCCACGTCCAGTCTTTATTGGGGAAAAAAAATCTAAGTTTACATTTTATAAACAGTAGAAGACAGTAAAAATAACAAAATACAAATTTAAAGGTAACTGCACTACATACATACATGTGCGTGAACGTAATACAAATATACGAAGCAAATATAAAAAAATAACATAAGGAGTATAAGAGATGGAAGAAGGAATATCTATATTCCAACTTTCTTACAAATTCATAGAAAACAATAAAATTATCCAATACAAATGCACCAAAGACGGATTTCGTAACTCTGGACCAAAGTAAAGTGAGGAGAATGACACTTGAACTGCCACTCCCTTCTTTTAACTTCTACACCACGCCAGCGTGAGGACTTTTAGCCTCGACATTTTAAGATTATATCAGTCCTTCTACTCGAACGCAATTCAAAAAAACCCACCATAAGTTCGTGGCCATAAACACTGGAGTGATATGGAAGTCAGGAGAGTAGGTTACAACTTTTAAGGGTCCTCGTTACTGGACTATATTTCAAATTCATGAGAAACGTTGCTAATAGCTGTTGTGCTCCTTCTATTGTAACTTATTCTAATTACAATTTATTAAAAAATTGTTTGAGTTAGAAAGCCACACTTATAAGTAGAGAAAATGAGATGCAAGTTGTAAGTAGTTTCACTGCTATTTAAATTCAGACTAAATCTATCAAAAAGGCATTGGCGATCAAATAAATTTACAATAATTCCTATTCTAGCATAAACTCAACTGATATTAACTCTCCTGCACTTTATTCTACACTACCGGTCACATAAAATGTAATACCCCGAAGGAAGTCTGCAAATCATGTGAAATGTACGTTATGCGTTAACGCCCATGAAGTATGCAAATCATTAGAAATATAGTTCAGACGCACATCACGGGAGACAGCAGCGCCTCTTGCAAGCGCTATATAAGTGGAGAACAGATAGGCGATTTGAAGTACGGCAATTGTTTTTTTTTGTACGTTTTTTTTCTGTGTAAGCTGTTTACCTAAGTCTCGTGGAAGACATCGAGTGTCTTTTGACCAAGTTTTTAAATTCAACAGAGAAAAAAAAGTATCCTATAGGGTAGTGTTCCGCAACCTTTTTATCGCCGCGGACCGGTCAACGTTTGTTAATTTTACCGTTGCCCGTTGAGGTGAAAACGTTGATTGTTAATATTTTAGACTAATTTGATTTAATAATTTTAATTCAATTGTATTTAATCGTGACATTAGAATAAAATATAGCTACAACAAAAAATGAATATTAAGTGACTTAAAAAGGAATATAAAGTGATTTTCATAAAAAGTAGCTCCGATCCAAGAAAAATATACTACAGTAAATAAAAGGGAAATAATTTAATGTTTCTTGTGCGGCCCGGTACGATTTGATACACGGCCCGGTACCGGTCCGCGGAACGGGGTTTGCAGAATACTGCTATAGGGATTGCGGATTATTCTTCAAAGAAATCAGTCAACGTGTTGGGCGAAACCAAGAAACTGTGATGCGGCTCTGTTCATCGCTGGATTGAGGAGGAAACGACGGACCAGCGGGGCCGATCGTACCCACCTCGTTGCACCACTCCCCGTGATGACATGTGGATTGTGTGCATGGCAGTATTGGATCGCGTAGCCACATCACGAACTATAGCACAGCAGATTCAGTCTGTTACGCATCAATCGGTGTTCACACGTACCATTCGACGCCTTTTATAGTAGAGTGGAATGTCCGCAATGCGTCCATTGCTTCATTTACCCTTGACTGGAAACCACAGGCATTTGCACCGCCAATGGTGCGATGAACGGTGGACATGGAGCAACATTGGGTTTACTGACGAATCCCACTTCTATCTGCACGACGGTCGGATTCGAGTTTGGAGACACCTTAGTGAGAGGCTGCTGAACTGTTGCGTTATCATCGTCACACTGGTCCTGCGCCCGGTAACATGGTTTGGGGGTGGTATTGGATTTCACTGGCGCACCCCTCTGGTAAGCATCGCCGGTGCACTGAACAACCTTTCTTACATCTCTGAGGTGTAGGAACACCATACATTCAGCACTTACCATCAGCCATATTTCAACAGAATAATCCAAGACCACACGTAACACGCAATGTTCAAGAATTCTTTACCCATCAGATTGAATTGCTTCCTTGGCCTGCTTGTTCTCCTAATCTATCGACAATCGAAAATGTGTGATTCATGCTTGCACAACGACTAACCCGGGATACACGATCCGCTGCAACACCAGATCACCTTTGGCAATGTGTGGAAACCACATAAACAGCTGTGCCCCAAGAATACTTCCAAAGTCTCTTTGATTGTGTGCCGAGGCGTGTGGCAGTGGTTATAGCCAACAATGGCGGTTACACTAACTACTGATTTTGTCATCATCTACACGTCACAAGAGGCTGTATTTTTAATCGTCTGATCTTTGTACAACATGTTATATGCCACATAAATTTTGCTGTGATATCTCGGGTCCTTCTTGGAGTTGCATTTTGTGTAACCAGCAGTCAGGGGTAGGCAACTAGCGACCTGCCAAGACAATCAGAAAATCCGCTTTGAACCCAGATTTCTTTCTCGTGAGTGATCAAAACTTAGGTAAGCAAGTCGCCCATCCGGTATAGGGGTTAGCGATGCTGACTGCTGTGCCGTAGGGCCTGGGTTTGAATCCCGGAGAAGACATGGATGTTTGTAAATGTATAGTGCCTTTGCGGCATGGATTGTGACGGGCTCACGCGTCTTTTCTTTAACATGTACTTTGGATTCTTTGGGCCAGAATTAATGGCAACTCTTTTCCAACCAAATCCAAGAAGTGAAGTGTGAATGAAAGATGCAAATGAACAAGCTTTTTTAAATATCGGAACTTAGTTTAAACAAAATGGCAATGTATGGGAATTTGTGATAGTGGATGGAAATTGGCAGGTAGCTGACGTCTAATAGAGGAATCGTGGTTCAAGTCTGAATGAGCTTTACGTGACTGTGATTAGAAGTTATAAGTGATCGAATATATTTAATTCAAGTTACACACCAGTGCATACAAGTATAGAGAAGATTGAACATAAGTCAATACAGAGTGATTCTCCAAGCTGTAATAAAGGTAGGATTGACTATTTAATATTAGAATCAGTGATTAGATGGTTCAGTTATTGATAGTTGTCTGAATTAGATTAAGTCTTATTAAGTAAATATATATATTGTGTGTTGCGTATTTTTCCATCGTAGATTCTCTCATATTAATTATTATAATTTAATTTGTTAAAGGTTTAAGTTGAATATCTTAAAGTCATATTAAGATAATGATTACTTCTAGTTCTTTCGTTAATTCTACACCTCTAGCTCACGCTGATACTTCGAGCACGGGGAGGAACATCACAGGGTACTCTAAATAGCTGTCGAGCCACAAGTCCTCTCGTGAGGTTGGTGAAAGGTAAAAGAGGTGGGAGTCCCCCTGACTCCCCACTCCCAGGGTGTCCTACTTCTAAGTTAGGGTGGAACCGAGCTAAATCATACTGTCACCTGTATGGTGCTCAAGGGTACGGCCAACTACAGGCGTTAACCTAGCCCCTTGCCATGATGAATTTCGTGGGCCTGGATAGGACACAGTCGAGATCAGGTGACATAAAAAACAACACATGTAAGCAAAGTACCCGAAAATGTTTCTACTAAGAGATCATCTGCAGAGTTTGGAGGACGAAATCACAAGAAAATTTCAGTATTTTAAGAAAATTGAGCCCAAATTCAATTTGCTGTGTTATCTCTTTACTGCTGATATTGATACAGCACCTGAGGATATAGTTTGAACTGATGACTTGAAGTCACATCACAGTGTGAAGAAAACTTTTAATGCTATGATACTGAGTTTTACAAATCTTTGTCAGAGAATAAAAGTCCATGTTTGATGAAATTTGCGCTGAAGTTGTGACGAATCTGTACGGAACCTTTCCACTAATCTTCTTAGGCGTCTTTCTGGGGAATATAAATTCGCGTTTATTTCCAATAAACTCCAAAAGAAGTACGGGATATTTAAATTAGATAAGGTATTTAAGTCGAGAGTTGCGAGATAGCAAGAGAGAGATGATGGTAGGCTATTGAGCCAGTAACTTTAAACGCATTACTAGAAGATTCAAGGAGATTAGATTCGTGAAGACGTCGTGCTGCGAGACGTACCAGAAAGCTGATATAAGCCAGCGGTAAATGTAATTCACGTACGCTTAAAGTAAGCGTCAGTTTGAGCGACTTAGTTAAAGTTAATGAAAGTTAAGAATTCGAATACGTGTGTTTCTCGAATCTCCTATTTCGGTAAACCTTACTTGAGTTTGAGCTAGATTATTAATTAATTGCATTCTTAGTAATTTAATTTAATATAAAGGCAAATCCCTTTAAGAGACGTAACATTATCGTATTATATGTTATCAGAGATTTTTGAGGAAATTATAATAATAAATAAATATTATTATTATTCAAAATGGCTCTTAGTGGTTCTTTGTCTCAAATTAATCTTGGTGTTCAAAGGTGTGACCCAGGGGGTCACCACAAAGTCATTATTTATATTTTAGTCGCCATATGTTTGTGAGCAAAGTTTTCTTGCATGAAGATCAGCAAGAGTAAATATAGATGCAAGTTGGCTGACATAAACTTGTAAGCTGTAATGAGAATTTCAACAAGCCATCTCACTTCTGATTTAAAAAAAAAATTTATAGAAAAATGTGATAGTGTACATTTGAGAGAGAGAGAGAGAGAGAGCCTTTGCTTCATTAAACTGATTCTAAAATTAAATGTGCTTACAACTATAGACATCGGTTTTCTATAAATATGTTTTCTTTAGTATGCGTGTTTTAGGTCTTACTAAAAGTGGTCCCCCAAAAAGTCCACCGGTCGATCGTGATCAACTTAATGACCATTCCTGCTCTATATAATCTCTTCTAGATTGTATTTGAGGAAAATATTTTACGTAAAGTTATAGGTTTACACTCACTTCAGTTCTCAAATTATATATATAACTAAATCTCAACGCGAAATAATGAGAGCTAACAGTTAAAAAAAAAATGATTTGTAGCGTAGCAGAGGATATTAGGATACCTCTGAAAAAAAGTCAAGGTTTGGGCCCCAAACTGTACTTGGTGTCAGCCTGGCTTTGGGCCTCCTAGAATTCTGCACCCTCCATAGTGCAGGAGTTAAGGGGAGTATGTTACGCCCCTTAACATGATAGATAAAATACCGAGTGGGCAAAAGGCTGTAAAAACTTTAAAAATTCATAAAATCCGGAGAAATGAACGAAAAAAAAAACTGTTTGCAGGATCAGCATTAGTATGTCTCGGGATTTTTTTTAAGCTAGAAAAAATCATTCGAAAATCCTCCAGTAGGTGGCGCTGTTACAAGCGTCTGTGGTGGACATATGCAAATTAGACGGCTGTAAAATCTTTGCTCTCAATGAATCCACATTCATTTCACCATTACAAACGGTGAATGTGAACAAGAATGCTCAGTGCGTCGGATAAAGCTTTTGTTGGTAAAGTTATTTTACATGAACGAGGAATCAGCGACCATTGCCTTGCGTAAATTCCGAGTTCAGAAAAATGTGAAGAGTGGAAAAGGCCCTTTAACACCTGCAGGTCTCTTAAAGCTTATTAAACGTTTTGAGGAAACTGGAAAGTTAGAGGATCGAGCACGAGCCGGACGACCATGCTTGAAAGAAGCACGTGCACCCTGCATTGCTGTCGAAATGGAAGCGATTGCGTCCGAAGCAGCTTCAGGGACCAGCAGTGCTCCAGAAGCTGCCAGACGATTGGGCTTACCACCATCATCTGTCCGCAGTATTCTTCGTCGACTCCTCCAGCTGTATCCATACAATTTGCAATCTTGCCATGAACTTTTGCCAGCAGATACCGCACAGAGGGAAGCATTTGCGAAGTGGGCCTTCTCTAAAATGGAACAGGATCCCACCTGGGTTTTTAACATCTTGCGGACAGATGAAGCTCATTTCTCGCTTCATGGTGACATTAACAACCATAACTGTCGCATTTGAGCGACCTCTAATCCACGTGAGTACACACAGAAGCCATTGCATTCCCCAAAAGGGACAGCATGGTGTGGTTTCACGGGTTCATTTATCATAGGACCCTTCTTCTTTGAAACGCAGTGCCCAGTAAATGGATGGATAACGGAAATGGTAAATGCTCAGCGTTATCTAACGCTTCTGCGGGAGACTGTCGTGCCATGTTTAATTCAACGAGGTCAGATTTCGAATGTCACGTCCATGCAGGATGGAGCAACCAATCACACTGCTAACAAGGTTAAAGGCATTCCTGATACAGACGTTCGGGGAAGACAGAATCATTAGCAGGCGCTGCAGGTACCCATGGCCTCCTCGGTCTCCAGATTTAACACCGGCAGACTTCTGGTTGTGGGGATATTTGAAATCTCGCGTGTATCTATCCGGTCCATCAAGTCTGTCGAAACTGAAAGATGCGATCCGCAGAGAAGTATCCTCCATACATCCGGACATGTTGCACTCTGCCGTTGCTGGATTTGTCTGGAATGTCTTCTCCCCTGTGGTGGTGGTCATGTGGAACATATTCTGGTGTAGTAAAGTTGTGAAAGTTTTCTCTGTTCATTATTTATGCATTGCTTCTTTGATTTGCGTACATCAGCGCCACCTACCGGATGATTTTCGAATTATTTTTTTCTAGCTTAAAAAAAAAAATCCCGTGACATACTAATGCTGATCCTGCAAACAGTTTTTTTCGTTCATTTCTCCGGATTTTATGAATTTTTAAAATTTTTACGGACTTTTTGCCCACCCGGTATAACAAAATCAAACAAAATGCCGATATGAATACAACAGTGTGCCTCACAAACTTACCGAAATAAAAAAAAAAACAGATCATGTTCATATTAGTCAAATTTAAGTAAAGGATGAAATTTGTTTTTAAAGAGTCTGTTTTGTGTATGTGTAGAACAGTCTTAAAATTCCTTAATTCTAATTAGGACTGAAACAATCAAGGTTACTTCTTATATTTTGGTTATTTGATTTTTTAAGATTTTTAATTCTGTTCAGTCTTTTCTACAACTTCCAGTGAGCTCACATATATTTTCCGAAGTTATTTTAAGCGAAATTTTTAGCATGGAAGTTCATTGCATTTTCTTGTTTCATATATAATACTTCTTTTGGATGTAGCCTAAAAATTAAGGTATCTACTAACGTGTACGGTGAGAAGTTTTCGAAAATGCCCTGCTGTTAGTAATTTTATGTTGTTTTGTTGATGCTTATGACTTAATGAAAAATATCAATCAGGAAATATTATATGACAATTTAAATTTATTGAGATGAGATGTTTTTTAGGTGAAATTTGAAGAAAATTACACCTTAATTCAAAACATTCTACATGGAAAAAAAAATTAGAAGCCATATACTTAAATTATTTTTTACACAGAAAAGGAATAATTTAAAATGTAAAATGTATTTAGAATTATAAAAAAGTTATGGCTTCTTGCATATTTTCTTATAGAAAATTTTATAAAAGGCATAGTGTTCGTAAAAGTAAACTACCAAAAAAAATATTGATGTTACAACTAAATGCTTAGTGCAGTGGCGCACACAGGAATTTTTCAAGGGGGTTGAAAGTTCACCATTCTTGTATCATGCTCCTTTTGATTTTGTCGATTTTCGGGAACAAAACACATAAAAAACTAACTTTTGAATAAATAATTAGCATTAATTAATAAAATTAATCATTAATAACAAGTAATTAACTAAATTTTACGTACTATATACTTAGAATTATAATCAATCGGAAAAAATCAAGGGCTTGGGGGAGTGTCCGGACCCCCAGGATCCCCCTCCCTTTGTGTACGCCACTGCCTTAGTGTATTGCCTTTATCTTACTTTAAATAACATGTATATAATAATACATGCTTAAATTTTTGAGATCAGGTTTTAAATAAAACAACTTTGACAAAGTTAAAACAATCTTCATAAAAGGCATTTAAAGTTTTGATTCTTAATTTACTAAAATAATGCTTAATATCATATATTTAAAATTCATCACTTTTATAGCAACGACCTTCCTCGTTCTCGACCATTAAATTTTTTTCTTCCTCGCTGCTCGATTTTTTTCTCCACAAAATAGCAAACATAAAAATTTTTTCTTTGAATTTTATTCAACATTGATTTAGAAATGTAGACACATATGCGGAGATTTTAATGTGAAGATATATTACACTTCCTCTGTTACTGTCTATGATATTGATTTTACTTCAGATTCGTTGAATCTGGATTTAAAGAGTTTTTTAGTTAGCCCAGCTGTGCAACTTTCAAATACTTTCTACGTCTGTCAGGTTGATAGTTTCATGTCGATGGAGTTTCGATTCGTTCGAATCGAGGCTTCTGTTATATTTTTCAATCTAAGATATGTGTATCGTTACTTATTAAAATAACAATATTTAACTCTTAATCTTTTCGTGTGAAAGCCTGCCTTGTCGATTTTTGGATCAGTTCAAGTTAATCAGGTAACGTTCATGCAATTAATTATTTGTTAATGAATATGAAATGAAAAAAAAATACATGAATTAATTTTTCTTCAAAATTTTAATTTCCTTAACCCTTACTAGAGCATAAGTTTGCTGAGAGAAAATATTAGTCCTGTCGTTGGTGTGATGTGGAAGTCCGGAGAAAGGCTATCTTCCTCGTCACGAAGCCATGGTTCAAAATTTAGAGGTCTATCGTCAATAGCCCCTGTGTTGGTTTACAATGCGACGTTAATAAACATTCACTTTGAAACAGTTTCTACACTTTCTTTTCTGTCTATGATTTGAGAAGTCTTTACAGCAAGTTTTCTTGCACTTATCTTAGGATCAATCTTGATTTCTTTCAAAATTTTCCTTTTCGCAACACTCAGAATAATTTTCCTTCTTCTTTCGAGTGTATTTTCTATCAATCCATCATTTTAAAATTCTATGATGATTTTCTGGATATAAGTGTGGCTTCTATCAACAACTGCAACTCTATTTCTCGATAAGATTTTCCTTTTTTAAATAAATTTAGCACGAATTTCCTTGCATCAATACTGGTTTTTCTTTGAGTAGCAATTGGTGGCCGCGGTAGCCGAGTGATATAGGTATCGGATCGTGGCTGGCTTTGTCACGAGTTCGAGCCCAGTACCACTAAAGACCCACCGTGTAGGGCAGCGATGCACGTTAAATCTGTCGAGAGCTGAAACGTCCTCCCGGGGTGTGGTGTGATAGTTAGGAGAGGGGGGTGACAGCTCAGGTGTCATCCACGTCACTTAATTATGGTTCAAAATTACGTGGTCCATCGCCAAAAGCCCTTGTGCAGCTGAACAGTACGACGTTAATTTTTACTCACTCACTTGAGTAGCAATTGTCTTATCATTGGCACCAATTGCTTTTACAGCTTTATTTTTCTTAAAGTTCCTTTTTACGTACGGTAAAATTCAGCGTATAACGCGCCTATATTTTCAAGCACCAATTTTTAATTTTTAGGTATATTCACCGTATAACGCCCCCCTTTATTTTTACGTACGGTAAAATTCAGCGTATAACGCGCCTATATTTTCAAGCACCAATTTTTAATTTTTAGGTATATTCACCGTATAACGCCCCCTTTATTTGCAAAGAAAAAAACCTGAATTATACGCGTACAATGCTTTTATGTTTAGAAGTCATTCATTATTCCAAGTTTATACTTCTAGAATTACAACCCCTTAAGTTCATAAGGAATGCAATTTCTTTTAAATAAACAGTATTTCGATATATGTACAAGTTTAATTTTTTTTTCTGTGCTCATCTTTTCTTGCTTTTAAAGCTCTCATTTTTATACCTGGCGTATAACGCGCACCCTTAAATTTCGATCTTATTAACCGAATTTTACGGTAGTTGCGTTCGGTATACATTTTTTTTGACATTCTATATTTAAAAGAAATGCAAATAAGGTTATAATTAAATACGTAAAACACATCAATTTTAAAATAGGAGAAAATGTCTTCCTTAATCGTGAAAGGTTTAGAAGTATATATGTTGTCCCTAAAGGACGTTTTTTGATCATAAACAAGCTCATTTTAAATCCCGCTTCAAATCTAATCGTTTAAGTATTTTATTTATCGAACTTTATCCTTCATCTTAAGATAAATTCATTGTTTTTAAATAGAATAACTTAATAATAAAACATAACAAAAAAGGTTTCGTAATATTTTTAAAGTATCAGTTTTCATATGCCTGTGTGTGGTACATACACCCTATCGTTACATAAACCAAGGATGGATAAATATTTATTGGAGAACGTGTTGAAAGACTTGTGAAAACTCCTCATCCGCCGTACTTCGTTCATTATTGAAGAACCTCTACTAAGATTATTATCTCTGTATTTGCAGATAAAAAAAATTTTCAATTACCGCCTCACACACAATGTTGCTATTAATATTTTTGTTGTAATTCTAATTCGTAGTACGTCCTGCGGAATTCAATATATTGGTAAATTCTCCAAATTACAGTTTTTCTTCTGTCAATTTTGAAACACAGAGGGTCGAGATTCAATATAGTAAGTGTCCAAATTTTGTCTTTTTTTTTGTGTGTGTGTGTATAGTTTACAATTCTTAGCAAATTTGCAAGTTTTTAAATATTTACTTAACGTAATCCTCCTCATCATTATATCCAAGGAATCTTATTCATTAATCAACAAATTAGACTGGACATATGAGAAGCCCTGACTGTTAAGTTTATTTTTAAATTTCTCAAACTAAATAAAACATTTAGCTTTTAATTGATAGAAAAAAACCCAATCTGGTGATTTTTTTGGCTCAATTATCTCACTGGAGCCTGCCTAATATTGTCTAAGCTATTTTAACTTATTTTCTGTCTATGAGTAAAGTTTGTATTGTTTATTTTATATTTGCAATTGATTACTTTTTCCTATTTATATTGAGTTTAGAAAAACGAAATACTTGTATCATTACATCTTTAATTGTCCCTGGTGCCGGTGCTTGAGTTCGAATAACAGCCAGAGATGAAGAAAGTACATGCTTATATTACAGAAAATAAATATTTACACTTAAAAGTAGTAATGCGGGTAAATGAAAATTACACCTTTGAAGGTGCTGCAGACCCTGCGTCTGTCCGTTGCGCTTCCTGTTTCTAGGTTCCGGTACGGGGTTCAAAAGTTTCAGTTGGGGTCGAAAGGAGGGAAAGTATGGCGCGCTCAGTCGCAGTTAAGTGTAAGGAGTGTTGGAAACAGTCCCAATATATTTCAACATCCCAATAATTTCGAAAAGATTCTTAGGATAAAAGAAAAATTATTGGATAAATTGTATTCTTAGGCGATTTAAGTAAAACAGAGAAATTAGTTTAGTTTTTACATAAAAGTTTGATATTCAATGTTTAAATTTAATATTTGATATAAATAATCGAATATTTTTCAATAAAATGGTTCATTCAAAGGATTTTTCTGCTCTTGCATCGTTTGAAAATTTAAGCAGATTTTGAACTAAGAGAAATCGGAAAAGTTCTAATTCAATTACCGTAAAATCCGACGTACGTATGTAAAACGCGCACCAATACGATCAAGCCACATTTTTTAATTGTTAGGTATACTCGTCGTATAACCCGCACCCCCTTTTCTTAATTCCTACTCTAGTAGCTCAATCTCTCCCTATATATATATATATATATATATATATATATAAATATTTCTATAATTTTCTATAATTTTCTGGAGAGTGGTAAAAATAATTGTAAGACGTGGCGAGTGGATGTTATTTCTGTAGCGAACCAAAGGTAGTGCGTGGTCGGTGGTGTGATTTTCTGTGTTACGTGGAGCGTGGTCGAGTACGGTATTATCGAAGAGGCACTCATGTAAATCCTTATTCTTTTTTATTCACATTTGGAAACACATAAAGATCCAGTTGGGACGGCATTACACATAAAAAGATTACATGATGAAGGCAGATTACATGATGAAGGCAGGTAGACAAAAGAGAGGAGAGAGAGGGGATTTCTAGAGACATCAGTTTTTATACCCGACAGTGAAGACCACATGAAATTTTTTAATAAGAGCTCTGATTGGTTACAATGGGCGGGAAAAGAATTTATGGTGTAATAATATTAGTCGATTGCGATTAAGATCAGGGTCTTAGTTTCGAACCAAATAATTAAAAGATTATTTGAATATTATTAAAAGAGTTAATTAAAAGGATGCTAGAAAGAATTATATATATATATATATATATATATATATATATATATATATATATATATTATATATATAATATATATAATATATATATATATATATATATATATATATATATTATAATGATATGATTGAGAGAATTTGAACAAGATATATATTTATATCTTGTTCAAATTCACAATCATTAATAAAATACTTCCTATGCATCCATTCAAGCTCGAATTTTTGTAGTGGATGACACTTGATGTTAATACAGTTTTTTCCGATATTTATTCATTAATGATGAAATTAAAAAATCAAAATAAATAGTAACAAAAATAGTAGTCCAACAATATATATAGAAAGAAAAATTGTTCGTGGTGTTCCTGTAGCGCAATGGATAGCGTGTTGAACTTCTAATCCAAAGGTCGTGGGTTCGAATCCCACCTGGGTTGGCCTGATTTTTGAGAATGTGATTTCTTTTTTACTATACTATTTTATTGCAATAATTAATGAATTAATAAATAGAGTAAGAAACAAAAAAATAGTCCAACACCCTATATAGAAATGAAAATGGAAAATTGAAAGGAAAATCACTTTCTATGTTGTCTTTTAATATTGTGATTCTGTCGTATGTGTATACATAATTATATTAATTGTAAATATTTCATAAAAAGTAACTAAAATAAAACTTGTTTTGTTGACCTAAGTAGGGAATGACTTTTTGGAAGTGAATTTTTTTATATTACTTGTTACGAGGAAACCTGAAACTGACGTGTGCAATATACTTAAATTTTGCAGTCATTTATTTGAGGTATTATTCAAGCTTTAGAAAAAATAGCATACTTATAGAAATACAACCCTAAGTTCATGAGGAATGTCATTTTTTTATATTAACAGTATTTAGATATATGTAGAAGCCTATTTTTTTTCTGTGTTCATCTTTTCTTATTCTTAAAGTTTTCACTTTTATACCCGCCGTATAACCCGCGCATCCGTAAATTGCGATCTTATTTTTTGTGTTAACGGTACGCCGTGTTTTACGGTACATCAGAAAGTGAAATGACATTTTTATTTATGCCTTACTTTAATCCCCATATGTTACTAAGTTTAAAAACGTTTTGTTTACAGACATTTACCGTCTTCGTTCCAAATTGTTTAATTGTGAACTGTAAATGTCAAAGTATGGCGTTGTTTGTTTTACTTAATTCTCAACCATTCTTCTAATCAAAGGAGAAACTTAAGTTTTCAGTCTAAAGTTTTTATTAGTGTTTTACAGTTTTGGCATTGATATATATATATATATATATATATATATATATATATATATAAGATGCACATATCCTTTTCCTTCTTTTACTAATTACGCAACTAACATAGACGCAATGTTCCTTTTTTATACGATTTTAATCTTATCCAATTTTATGAAGAAAATTTCACGGAAAATTAATAACGTTATTTTCTTTTTATTATACTGCAACAGAAAGAGACGATATATCTCCATTTAACGATGATGTATTTTTTTATCAGTTAGCCAACGTCGCTAACCTTTGTAACATTTTATCCCTTTTATCAACCTCGTTATTATATACACACCTCCACAGACTCCAAATTATCGATGGTCCTGCCAACCTTCTTTGTTGCAATGGTTTGGAGATGAATGCTGAGTGTATATGTATAATGTAATACTAGCTGTGGTATACCAGTTCTTTGCATGGGTGAATTTAAAAATAGAAGTTGAAGGATTAAGAAATTTTTTATGAGTTAATTATACGTGAAATGCAAATTAAACAAAAAAAGGCTCTTAGCATATCTCTGATCAACAAAAAATCGTACTTGCAAAATTTTAAGTGTTTGTAGGTCTAATAGTTGAAAAAAAAGGATTTTTTTTATATCTATAACACATTTTTAACTCCCTTGGAATCCTGGAAACCCATTTCTTAGTTAATCTCAACTCAGCAAAAAATACATATTTTTCTAATTTCAAAGCTGTTGGCTTAGTAGCTCATAAAAGATAGTTTTATTATATAAAATACCCACTTATATATATATATATATATATATATATATATATATATATATATATATATATATATATATATATATATATATATATATAACCGATTTTCGCAAAACCACTTTTGTAGCGGATTTCTACTCGATGATAGGAGCATGCCTGCTAAATTTGAGGTCTGTAGGTCTTTTGTTCAAAAAACGAAAATATTTATCTATAACCCTCCCCCTTTAACCCCTCGCAAACCGCTGGGGACTATTTTTATAAAACCTATTCTGTAGTGGATCTCTACTCTAGCAAATTTCATGTCTGTACTTGTAATAGTTCAAAATCGGGAATAATTTTCTATCACGGCACTTAACATCTTGCAACCCCCTTTGGAGGTCGATTTTCGCAAAATCTGTTCTTAGCGGATCTCTACTCCATGAAAAGAACGTATGTACCACATTTCAGTCTGTAGGTTTAATAGTTTCAGAGATATCTTGATGAGTAAGTGAGTGAATGAATGAGTGAGTGTGTATGTGAGTCGCGCTTTTCTCCTTTATATATAAATATAAATATGTTTTCAATCTCTTTAAGGTATAAGTATACTTGTGTTTCTGTATTGACAGCTGCATTAGAAACATAAGAAATTCATACCATCATTATCTTATTCTTCTCACCTTTCCTTTAAATTTTTTTAGGAAGGTGATATCATCAAAAAAAAGGAAGGCATGGGAAGTGAGAATGCGCAAAAACTTCATATACAGGGTGGTTCCGAATTCATGGTATAAACTTTAAGGGTAAGTAAAGGATTGTAACAACTATTTATTATGTAGGAATGTATGGGTGCAAATGACTCGGTGAGGCGCAAAAACACAAAAAATAAGAGACGAAAGGAAAGACAAAGTGTTTAATGAAAGCGTCGTTGACAAGTGTAATGTTTAAAATAACTGTTCAAAATTGCGTCTACCAGTAACGATACATGCTTGACAGCGTCGGCGGAGTGATTGGCGTACACGTTCAAAGATGCGAGGCTTCAAAATACGAGGTACCTTACCAAAAATGGTATTACCCACTCATCATAATTAATAAGAAAAAAGAGAATAATTAATTGAAAGCTCCGTATAAAATTTAAAAGATGCTATCAAAATTATTAACGACATCTCAGAGCCGTTCTAAAAGAAACTTCTCACCTGTAGCTGAGGACATACTACCGGTGAGAGAGCGAGAAACAATTCAATTGGCAAGTATGGAACATATTTAATGAGGCACCATCCCGGAGGGAGGTGGCAGAAATCTGTGCTCTTCTCTGATTCGTCCTTTCTTTTGCGGAACGAAACCCGAAAGTAGACACAGAATTTGGAAAATAAAAACATAAAATGGAGAATGGTTATTTGAGCAGCAAGATCCTCTCCTGAGTCAAGTGAAATCACATAAACAAGATTCTTCAGATGTCCCCATAAAAAGTAATCGAGGCTCGATAAATTGGGACATCGGGGTGGCCAAGAGACTAGTCTACCATGCCTGTTTCACGAAGTTGACGATGTAACCCCTGAAAAATTCTGTGATCCGGCATTTGTCGACCCGGAAACTGCGCATGATACATTTGTAATGCAGCTTTGTGGTTACCATTTGCACAGCCGTACATGTAATGCATGTCTGCATTTTCGTCATACGTCAAGTCTCCCATCCTAGACGTCCCCACAATTGTGAATGGCACTTTCCCCTACTGAGATGCATCATGTTGAACAGTGGATAAACATCCGCTATCCCCTACCGGCAACGCAACCAACCGATAACTCCATTTCTCTTTTTTTATTTCCCCTGTTTGCGCCTATCTCGTCACTTACGCCCATAAATTCCTGTGCAATAAATTATGTTGTTGTTGTGGCTAATGCCACCTGTCTGACGTAGTCAGAACGAGGCCCGCGAAATTCATCGTGGCAAGGGGTTAGAAGTACGCCTGTCGTTGGCCTAGACCTTGAACACCATACAGTTGACAGTACGAATTAGCTCGGCGAAATTCCCCGAAGGGACGATAGATGGCGAAACTACCTATCTCCACCTCCACAATTTTGCCATGGGACTGGAGGGGAGGGAAATATTATCCACTCCCCTGCACTCATGATCAGTCCACAAGACTTACGGACCCACAGATTTAACGAGCACGTACTCCATGTGTACTCGGAGGGTATTTGGTGGCCTCGGGCATCGAACCCAGGCCTCCCGGTCTGGAGTCCGATGCTCTAAACACCAGGCTACCCACGGCCCCAACAATAAATTATTGTTACAGTGACCTGTATCTATTCTTAAAGTTTGTACCATGAATTCGGGACCACCCTGTATGTAGATTGATAAGAACTTATCTTTTATTTATTATAAAGTTTATTTACTTTAAGTACCAGAACCGATAAAAGCATTTATTTAGATAAAGATCAACTTCTGACTACCAAATGTGCAGAATAAAATCATAAAAAAAACTTTCAAATAAAGAGAGATTTATAACAACCTCTCCCTTCAAAACTTAATTTGATTCTGAAATAAAAAAAATAGGCATTATATCAGAGGAATTAATTAGAAGCGAGCACCTTGCGTAGCCAAAACAAAAAAGGTTTTTCACAAACAAAAGATAGATATATGCAGACGTGGTTTTTTTTTTTTGCAGCGCATGCCAGCATTGCTAGCAGAAGACAGAATTTTTTCCTTACTTGACAAATATCGTTATATTTTGGACACTTTTCCCAAATCTTTATAAATTATAGTCTATGCTATAAATTATAGCCTATGTGCTATTCTGATGTATAAGCTATATTACTGCAAAGTTTCATTAAAATCCATTCAGTAGTTTTTGCGTGAAAGACCAACAAAGATTTTCACAAACTTTCACATTTATAATATATATTAGATATCTAAATAAAAGATATGAGGATAAAATCATTGTAAATTTGATACTTAATGATTTTTTCTACTAAAACTGAAATGTAAACTTTTCAAATGATTGTGTTAAACTCACTAAGATAGTTTTTATCTATTATATAAATATTTAAAATTGTTAATATTTTAACTGTACAATTGTTTTTTTTAACATTCTTTGGAATTAAACCGAAAAAATATCGCGTTTGTTGACATCATGTAAACAATCGGAAACAAATTTTATGTTTTTATAATAATATATATTTTAAAATATTTTATTAACTTCTATCTATTTAATTTCTATTTTAATGAAAAATAATAGCATAGATTTTGATACATTTTTCATTTTTGCTTATATCACAAGATTTTTTCCAGTTGGTAATAGGATTTAAATTTTATCTCTACATTTTTAAAGTCAAATGGACTTTCAGTTAAATGTTAAACAAAAAATTGCTTATTCGATGAAATTTCTAATTATTGATGATGAGAGAGATAAGCTGGAATATACGTGTGTTCATGAATTTTTAATTTGTATTGGTATTTTTTTATATCTAAAAGCATGTTTGGAGCTCGAATTTTTCATTTTAACATTATCCGTCTTTGGATCTGAGGCACTATTTCCTAGAAAAAGAAACATACCTTAAATTAATTTTTTAGGTTTCAAGATTACTGGTTTCAATGAAAAAAAATCCTTTTTATACATTGCGTGACATTTAAAACGCAACACCAAGAAAGATTGGTTAAAAAAATTATACAAATTGAAAGGTAGACGTTCTTCGCCGAATAATATAAATGATATTAAATGTACAGTTCTTCAGCCCACACATTGAGTAGAATATCAGTGAAAGAACCTGCAGAATGGGCAATACTCGTACGCTAATTTCTGTCAGAGAAATTCTCGTGGAAATTTTTTCTTATCTGAGAATTTGTTTCCTACACTCCTCACTTAACTGTAACTGAGTGCGCCAGACTTTCCACTTCTCACTTAACTGTAACTGAGTGCGCGAGACTTTCCCGCTTTCCTACCCCAACGGAAACTTTTTGCAACCCCGTACCGGGACATTCTGAAAACTGAAACGCAACGGAAAGACGCAAGGTCTTGTCCGCATCTATCCGCAGCACCTTCAAAGGTGTAATTTTCATTTAACCGCATTATCACCTTTTAGTGTAAACTTTAACTGTAAATATTTATTTTCTTGTAATATAAACATAAGTACTATCTCCATCTCTGTGCTATTATTCGAACTCAACCAACGGCGGAACTAAAGAATTCCAGTCGGGGTAATGATATTAATTATTCTGTATAATGCATCATTATGCCTGCATATAGAAGCTGTTTTGGCTCAACACAATAAACAACACTAGTAGTGGACTGTGATCCTTTAATTTCTCTACTCCGTACACTACCTCTCGGAGTTATTGTTACACACACACACTGAAGTTTATTTTACAAGCAGCTAGAGGGCGCTGTTCATTAACAGAACTAACACAGAAGCTTTACTTAATATTCTTATTAATGAGCTTTACGAGTTCTCTAGCATTTGAATAAAAGTTTTGGCTGCATTGCTCCAAATTAGACATGCATATGGAAGAACAGTACACATAATGTTGTTGTACAGAAGCTCTTTATTTTCTAGGGTTATTTTCGAGGTAAGGGGTATTGAAGGGTAACGTTTATAGTTTAAGCACAAAATTTCTGAACTTATCAAGCGTTTGAATTATATGTTATTTCCATTGAGCGGGCATTTTTTTTTTATTAGAAAGAGATAATCCTAGGTCAGGGGGAGGGGGCGAACCTTTTTGGATCAACGTGCCATTTTTTCTAAAAAAGTGTTTAATGGGGTATAGGCGTGCCGTCAAATAATTTCGACTTGTGATTTTTGGGAAAATAATAAAAAATTAAGTACTCTAACCACTTAAAACTATTTATTTACTATTAAAAAATACATTTTGTACTGTATAGCAGTAAATGTTTTGGATATAAGTGTAATTCAACTTAAAGTAACACTAGTGTGACTTCTGTTGTTGCCAATCAGATGACAAATAACTTACATTAGGATTGTAAAATGTTACTTTTAGAAGAATACATGCTGAAATAAAGTCATATGCCAAATGGATTTCTAAGTGAGTCTTAAATGTTATTCATCTCTGAAAATAATGATTCTCGGGCATATAGGTAGATGAAAATATGGTTAAAAAAGCACGAGCCAGCTTCTTCAAACAGTTAAATGTATCTGGAATCGAATTCCCTGTTTCCAAAATTTCGCTACTGACATTTTTATTTATATTGCTTGTTAATTTTTTGTTCCAATCAATTCCAACATTTTTCTTGTTTTAATAAGTTTTTGAATCCATATTAAACTAGACTGGAAATCAAGCCCGGTTGCATTTCAAATTTTTCAATTCACTGAACTTGTTCCAATTCGATTGGAACAAGTTCAGTTTATCAAATGAAGTCACATCAGGGTACATAATAACTATGGAAATAAGTTCTTGAATAACTTTTTCTTCGTTTGATTTTTTCAAGTTTGGGAAGTACAAGTAATTTCTTGTAATAATATCGTTTATGAAAATATGCAATTTAGCGTCAAAAGCATTGAGATCCCTCTTGAAAATAATATTTTTTATTTGTGTCTTGTGGCTTTACATTCAATTCTTTGAAATGTTGGCATATGTCTGTAAAAACGCGACTGATCACTACGGTTTATTCGCAATACTTCATAGTGAACATTGTTATTTTTAACTAAACCGTTTTGATCGTAGACGGGCCCAAGTAATTGCGTCGCATGCCAACAATGGCACGTGTGTCATTGGTTCGCCATCCCTATCCTAGGTGTTTAGAGTTTTGAGAGCATTCAGTTTTAGTTCTGTTAAATTGACTGGCTACGTTCGGGAAAAGTGATTTTGTGAAAAAAGTGTATAAATGAATAATGTTTTGGTATTTAGTGTCAGTTGAATTAAGATGTACATATAAAATAGTTTTACGAATATTATTATATGAAAAAACTATTTAAGTGCAATTTTTAGGCAAAACATAAAGAAAGAACGGCATATTTTCAAAACATATTTCTTTTATGACACTCAGAATTTTCATCCAACTTTGGTCTAAGCACTTTACACTTGATAAAAAGAAAAATATCTCAGATCAGGAGAAAAAATGTTACAATTCCCCTTTTATTTATCATAAAAATAAAATACAAACCAGTTTTAGGTAAAAAAAATATTTAAAAATTAAAAATAAAATATTTTTTTTTCTACGAAATTTTTTTAATGCGATTGCGTACATTAAATATTTCAGCGAATTCTTTCCAAAGTTTCTGTTGTAAATCGAGTTTTGTTCTTGTTTCGTAATGAAATTAAATATTTCTGCTAAATAATCAATTTAAAAAATAAATGGAAGCACATTTGCATGTGGACACGCTTAGCAGAACAATTATAATTTTGTTGAAAATATCCTTGTATGTTTCTCTTTTTTTTTATTGTTAAAATATGATTTAAAATAATTTACTAATTGATAATTTGTTTTAAATTAATATTATTTAAATCCAAAAAGATTTAAAGAAAGTACAATTTTAATTGATAACACATTTCTTGCTATGCCCATTAAAACATGAAAGATATTAAAAAGAACGCCATGTAGCTTTGGCGCGAAAGAAAATCTTCCAAAAATATAGCAATCAATAATCGATGAACCAAAAAATGTGTCAGTATTCTTTCAAAATGATATTCATCTAATTATAAACATTTAAAAAATAATAATCTATCTCGCTATGTATATATATATATATATATATATATATATATATATATTGCTGACATTTCTTTTGAAATTTTATTTGCATGTTTGATTTGATCGAATACTTAATTTTCGATTTACTGATAAGATATTTCTAGAAACTGTCAAATACGAGCACATTCAAAATGCAAATGATAAATTTAATGTTTAATTATAACACAACTTTCACGTTATTTCACCCATCATAAATTAGGGTAAGAAACGTGTGTGAGATAACTTCCTCCTATCTTAAATAAAGTTATTTTGAAAGGAAGTTGTTTTTTTTTAAAGTTAATCATGCAACGAGAATGCAAGAAAAAAAGTTGACAGGCAAATAATACTTCGATTCTATTCAGAGTGAATAGAAACTGGAACAGACGTTAATGTAAACAGAAAAGGAGAATCGGAAATATAGTTCTGTTAAGTAATCGAAGTAAAATATAGGTGCAATAAAATATTCGAAATCATTAATAACATATTTACAGTTTGCATTAACTACTCCCTTTTATATTCAAATTTTTTTCTTAGAATGTCCTTTTTGTTTCATGTGTTTATTAAATGGACATTTTATATCCACATTTTTGGATTAGAATCAAATATTTAAAAACTACTTTAATTATTTATTGTGTTGCCACGAAAGTCAAAACAGAAACAATGACAGAAAGAATGCAGCAACATAAAAATATGGAAAAGATTTTAATTGTGAATTAAGACACAAGGCACATCAAAAAGGGGGAAATCATGAATCAGAGATAAAGCATTTACCTCGGAAAAATTCCATATAATATGGATTGTGACCACTGTGAACTGCTATACAAGCTTCACAATGAGCTGTCATACTATTTATGAAGGTATCAATAAGTATTTGTGGCAACAAAGCCCATTTTTTTAAAAGCGGAACTTTTGATTCCTGGAGGGTCCTGGGAGGGGAGCTACACTGAAAAATTGCTTTTCCTAGACCAGTTATGACGAATCTATGACCCGTGGATCAGACACTGACCTACGATTGATAGACAACCACTTGTTTTTTAACGCGGGTTTATTTAGATTTTCTAATATGTGTGGATTATTTATATTTTGTTTGTATTTTTTCAAGCATGATCATTACAGTTCCAAAGTAACACAAATGACTACATATGTATATGTCGCAGGAAAATGAAGAAATTAGGAATTTCATGAAATCGCTAAGGGATAGGATCAATTGACGCAAGATGTTAAAATACCGTCTCTTCAAGGTCATTTCCATGAATAAAGCAAGTGATTTCATCAAACCCTGAACTGTTTCAGTGAAATGATGAAATGAACTAGTCAAGATTTGCATTGGCCAAATGCTGTCCAAGGGAGGGGGACACCTGTGGGTCGAGTCCTTGTACTTCTTAACCCTACAGGTAGTACTATCGATCCCATAAATATTAGCCCCATATCTTTAAAAAATGGCTGACTTGTTCATTTCATCATTTCACTAAAACAGTTCGGGGATTTGATCAAATCACTTACATAAGGGAAATGATCTCAAAGAGACGTTATTTTAACATCTTGCGGGAATTCATCATCTACCTTAGGGATTCGATGAAAGTTCTAATTTCATCATTTTATTGCGACATATATAAAAGTATGTAGTACTTGAAATTAAGCAAAAGTATTTACAAAATATCAAATGAAGTGTGTATAATTTTCCACTCATTTTGCTTGTTGAAAAAAAATCGACAAACCAGAGCGAATAAACATATTTAATGCCTTTTCTTCGGATAAAATGCACTTTTGTAGGGATATGTTCAGTTATGTTTGTAGAAAGGGACTTCTATAGCACTTGTATCGTCCCCTCTCTGTTTCACCTTGTGATGTGCCAATGGGCACTATGCGTATGTATGTTATTCTCGATGCAAGAGCAATTTTTGACTCGCAATTTAAGGCACGCGTGTACCAGTGTTGAACTTAACGGCATCCATTTCAAACGCATTTAAAAGTAATGTGTATGTAAATTACTGTTTATACAAAATTATTGTAATACAAAATGTCTTCTCAAATTATTGTATTCTAAACATAAATATTTTTAATTGTAGCCCTGTACTATGTCGGTGGTTAAAAAAATTAAAAACAAACCACATACAACTTCCAGGCTGAATGGGTTGACAAATATGGTGTGATTGAAAGGAATAAAATGGTCATATGTGTAATTTGTAATGAAAAAGTGACTTCACATACATTTAATGTAAAACGACATTTTGAAACTTTGCATTCTAATATCGGCATGTCAACAGATGAAGGGGGAAAAAACGTATTTTTTACAAAAGAAAAAACGGATTTTTTTCAAAGCAGTGTTTTAAAAGGTTTTTTGGTTAAAAAAAAATAACATTACAACTACTAGATTCCAAGTTTCCCATTGCATTGTTCGCCACGGGAAACCTCTTTCAGAAGGAGGATTTGTAAAAAGAAGCGTTTTTGGAATATATAGTCCTATACATTGTTTGCTGATTGTAAAGAAAAATTTTGATTATATAAAATGCATAAATGAGTTACCTATAAGTCGCAATATAAATTGAAATGGAGAAATAGAATTAGAAAAAAGATATTTTTTTTGCAAATACATAACATCTTAAATTAGGCGGAAATGAATTCAACTGCTTTAGATGAGAATAATGACGTAAATGGTTATGAACAATCAGCAGTTTTTGTCGGTATAAGTATGGAAATATAGTGAAAGAAGAGAATAAAACTAATAACGTTGAAAGGGAAGTGCACTGGTCTTGATATTTTTAAGAATTTGATATTGCATTTAAAGAAAGGATATTGACCTCCAGAAAATAATTTCTGTAACAACAGACATAGTATAGTAGGTATATAGACTAGTATATAGTAGGGATTATCTCTCTCTCGGATATTTTGACTTACAAAAACGTGCGATGGCTTAGTTTTGGTCAAGTCCTTAATCACTGTGTAATGTTATTAGATGAAATTAAGCTCTCTTTTTAATTGAAAAAGACCATAGTTTCGATGAATTATCCAATATACATCGGTTAAATGATTTCATGTTATGCAACATCATTCAGCATTTTAATGAACTTAATAAAAAAACTTCAAGGGCATAGGCTAATTGTTTTAACGATATTTTAAAGTATTAAAAAATTTATAACGAAACTTGGCATTTTTATTAAGTATTTGGAAATGAAAATATTGAAATATATTTTCCTCAATTACAAAAACATTTTCAAAACACAATAATTTTGAAAACTCAGTCGACATTCACGAAAATGCAATTAAAAATTATTTAATGGTTATACAGGAAATAAAACAAGCTTTGAAGAGAGATTCAATCAATTTAAAAGTTTGGGAAAATACATTTCCCTTTATTTTATATCCATACAAAACAGAATTTTTAAACAATGGAGTTAACCGAATTTATTTGGCTAGGTATCAATAATTTAGAAATGGAATTAGTTGAATTTTGAAATGCATAAATGAAAACAAAATTTGAAGACTTGATTTCTGAAGTAAATGGAAAAGTGCGTGGAAGTAGCGCAAATAATATTGACCATCAGTAAAAATTGAAAATATATTAAACGGATGAATTCTTTACTATATAATTTTATATCAATGAAAAACACTAGTTAATGCTCTTTGAATGAATTTGGTCAACATATCCATGCGAAAAATTGTTTTCTTCAATGAACTTTGTAAATTCTTCTAATAGAAATAGACTTGACAGGGAATTAATTGCGAAATGCGTCAAATTATATTAATGAATATTAAAAAACTATCTGAAAATAAACACAGCAACAGATTTCTCATTAAATACTTTATAATCAATTTTTGTTATACATATATATGTATATATATATTAATAAATAGTATTTCATAATACACTCTGTCGGAAAAAATTTGACTTAGAAAAATCAAGTGCAATCACGAAACTCGGCAAGAATGTCAGTCTGGTAATGTTATTAAATGATTAAAATTTCTTCCAATGAAAAGGCTAAGACCATAGTTTTGCGATGGGAATTAAAAGCAATATACATACGGTTAAACGATTTGATGTTTGATAACGATATTGAGACTTAATGCCTCTAAGACGTAACCGGCGGCAGTACGAGCAGCTGATTGTTTTATAGGGGCCGATATTTTTAAAGCATTAAAAACGTATAACGAAACCTTGGCATTTTATTAAGTATTTGGATCACAAATTTTAAAGTATACCGTCGCGGATTCAAAACGTTTTCAAAACACAGGATTTTGAAAACTGGCCACTTCACCAAAACGTCGCAATCGATTCAACGCCATTACCTCCTTCCAACATGGTGCCATCAAGAGAAACCATAAGGAGACGACTGACCGAAGTTGGCTTGAGGCAACGTCCGCTAAGACGTTTACCACTGACCCCACATCATAGGCAGTGTCGACTGGATTTTTTTCCGACCTCGGGCAACAGTGTGACAGACTGGAGACGTGTCATCTTCAGTGATGAATCCCGATTCAGTCTCCGTGCTGATTACCACCGCACACGTGTTGGAGGCGCACCGGCCAGTGGTCCGATCCGGCATTTATTGTCGAGCGGCATACAGCAATTTCACAAGGTGTGACAGTGTGGGGAGCAATTTCTTGGGAACACGTGCATCTTTAGTGGTCGCAAATAATTTGACAGCTCGCAGTAAAAAATGGACGATATTTTAACGCCGATTGTGCTACCCATGCTATCAAGTCATAGGTGCCATTTATAACAGGATAAACACTAGCGACTTCCCAACAATGTCTTCAAGGATATGACGTCCTACCATGGCCTACCAGGTCACAGATCTTTCGCCAATAAGAATGTCTTTGCTTCAATGCAACTGCAGCCGTCCCGAGATACAGGAGAATTAACTGCGCAGATGCAAAGACTATGGCAGGATCTTCCACAGGGGGTCAATGATAATTGAATCGATGCCACGCCAAATTTCGGCTTGTATAGCTGCCAGAACTATAACTGAATTTTAAAAAAAAGCTGTAACCGAAAATAAAATGATATTTTTCATCTGAATTTTTAATCATTTGTTTCTTTTCATATACACTATATGCATATAAATATATTAATAAATTTCTTCTGGGTCATAATATTTTTGCGATATTATATGCAATTTTCGTTGCTTCTTGTTCATTCAAACACTTATTGCTATTGGCAGCAAACACTTAAGAATTTTTAACCCCATTAAAAATTTTTAATTCGTCAAACCGCGTCCATTTTTACCCATTAAGACAATTGAATTTTAAAGATGTTGTGAGGGGACTTCCTCCTGAAGTCGCTCCTTCTCCATCCTGCCTACATAAGGGTGTGGGAGGAAACAAAGCATGACCAGAAACTTCCATAATAGTTATTTATTATTATTCAAGCACACTAATCAAAAACAAGTTAAACAACAAAAATATGCATTAGGGTGATATAAAAGTAATAAACCCTAAGTGAATAAGAGCATGTAAACAGTTCAATTTAACCTAATCAGTCTTAGACTATAAAATCCCAATCCACTAATTTAGTATAGTTATTAGAACCCCCCTGGGTTCCACCCTGGACACCAAGATTAATTTGAGGCAAAAAATCACTAAGAGCCATTTGTATAGTAATAACGTATTTATTATATTGATTAAAATATCAGAAACTCTAATAACATATAATGTTTCTATGTTACGTCAAACAAAAGGGATTTACCTTTAATATTAAATTAAATTACGAATTATGAAATTAATCAATAATTACGCGCAAGATCAAATAAGGTCTACCGAAATAGGAGGTCCGAGAAATACACGTAACTCGAATTATTAGCTTTTATCAACTTAAACTAATTTCATTAAACTAACGATTGTTTTAAGCGATAATAAACTATATTATATCACCTGACAAAAGTTAGGTATGTTCACAAGATGCCTTCGTAGATTACTAACCGTAACTCTTCAATATCGCAATCCAATTGAATCCTCCAAACTTGCGGCTACTGCTGCTGGCTCAATAACCTTCATCCTTGCTAGTTTACAACGCTCTACTTAAATACCCTATCTACTTTGCATATCCCGTTCGCTTTTTGGAGTTGATTGAAATATACGCGAATTTATAATCCCAAAGACGCCTAAGAATATTAGTGGAAAGGTTCCGTACAGATTCGTCACATAGTGGCAAACTCCGTTCTTAAGTCAAGCTGTGTAAATTAATTAAATCTCACCTTCTTAACGCTGCAACAGATTCTCTGCTCTTTCTCCCTTACAATTACAAAATTCTGACTTTATATTCTCTAACTAATTTGAATATCAGGGTTTCTTCTTAATATTGATGGCCGTGAATTAAACGCGAATGCTAGTCCAAATATTCCCCAAGAGGATTAGTGTGAAGATCACGTAAAGACCCGTCACAATGTTTAGTTTTAAAAATACTCAGTTAAAAAATTTTGAACTTAACTCTGGTGCAAATGGGCATTAGTGACCCCCGAGCTAGAACTAAAAAAATATGAACAAAATTTGACCTAAGTCTCAAAAGGTTCGCCATCCCTGTCCAAGATCATCCCAAACATATTCAATAGAATTGTGATCCTGAGGTCCTCGGGGTCGATCCTTAAGGCAAATATCCTCTACATCATGAAATTTGTCAACATTGTGCGAGTTCTGTGTGACCATGCATTATCGTCCATAAAAATGTAGCCCAGGCCCATAGCACCAAGGAAAAACTTGCATAGGCTTCCAGAATCCCATCTCTATAGCACTCTAAACGCGGTCTTAAAGGTGTAAGTTTTTTTTATTGTAGTTGTGTAGGCAAGTACACATTGTGTATTTATTATTATAAGTCATAGTAAAAATATTGTAGACCTTTTTTCTCTTCACACCTACGCCACTGGTGGATCCCAATACCTTGAAAATTTAGAAGTAGCCGTACCTGAAAAAGTTTTCTAAAAGGCTGCTGGCGATTGTATTGTTTAAGATTATGTTTCAAAGAATTAATTGTTTGTATTTATAAACAGATAAGAAATAAAATAAAGTGAGCAAAAACAATTCTATTGTATGTTCATTCTAGTTGGATCTATTTGAATGCATTGCTTAGATCGATTTATTTTTTGTCGCCACACTGAGCGATAAAGTTAACCAGGCTTGTTACTTTGTTTATATGTGTATGCACAAACTAATTATCAGTAATTTCGTTATCTTACAACCCTACTTACTATACAAGAGCGATAGTTCAAATATTTGTTCTTGTTTTGGTTCTTGTTTATTCGTTTTGGTAAACCAAAAGGCTTATCAAGACTAATGGAATTTTCACAGCTTAGCGGTTTCTTTTTTCAATCACTTGGAATGAAAAGGACAGGAGAATGATTATGGTAAATGTGAGAAGGTTTGTTCGCGCTTTGTACAGTATTTATACCCGATGTGTAGACATTGTGTGAGATAGAGTGGAAAAAATTGATACAGGTTCGATATGAGTTGCCGAATGTAAGAAGGTAATAATCTAAATGATGTAAACAGAAGCATAAGGATGTCCCTTCAAAATGACACAACTGTTACTAATAGATTTTATTTTTCCTACATGTTTTCATATTCTTTTTTATAATTTCTATTTCTTTTCCAAATGCTACTCTTTGTTTCATAAACTGTTCCGTACTTGTCTTTTCAGCATCACCTTCTTGCTTCCCGTTTCATCGAATACGAGATTGAAAATCAAACTCTTGGTGCCATTTTGTGGCGCTTTAAAATTTAGAGGACAAGTAGAGCACTGAAATCAGATTTAACCACGATTTTACCATCCAAACAACTTATAATTCATCAAATAAACAGGTATAGTACGTTTTATGTTAATTTTTTGTGACCATTTTAAAAATTTCAATTCAAAATCCTCTAAAAAAGATCTAGATCTTTATTAGAACACGTCATTCTTTGCCAATTCTATTACTGCTGCGCCATTCATCATCAAGAATAAGAATACGAAAAAAAATTAGTTCAAAATCCAAAATACAGAAAAATGTAAGCAATGAATTTATATATTTATTAGCAAAGCAATTTCATTGTGCTTGCCCCAAAATAAAAAAGGTAACAAAAACCAAAATTCAGGGGGTAAAAAATACCATACAATCCGGAGTATAACGCGCCCATTTAACACAAAAAATAAGACCGAAATTTTCAGTTGCTCGTTATACGCCGGGTATAAAAATGAGAGCTATAAAATTTTGGAAAAAGGGATGAGCATAGAAAAAAAATTAGATTTCTACATGTATAGTAATACTATTTATTTAAAAGAAATGACACACATTCCGTATGAACTTGAAGGGTTGTAGTTCTAGAAGGAAACTTGGAATAATACCTGGAATGAATGTTTTCAAAATATAAGAGCATTGCGCGCGTGCATTTTATTCTTCTTCGTAAAAAAGGGGGTGCGCGTTGTACCTTAAATAAACCTAAAAATTAAAAAAATGCAGCTTAAAAGTATAGGCGCACGTAAAACGTTATACGCCAGATTTTACGGTCTCTCTATGTCCCACCCGCACGCACGCACGCACGCTCACCCACGCGCGCGGCCGTTACCGTTGAGAAAGACGGCACATGAGTAAGCCTAGACCAAAATAGTTCTACCTTCTTCATCGTTATCGTAAGCCTCAACAAGATGCTTTCATTTCCTAGTTCGGGTAGCATCTGGGTTTTAATTGACAGTGGAAGCGCCACCCAGCATCTTTCTAATTGGCACACGTTGGGAGATAATACAGGAGTGGCTATTTTGAACAAGCTGAATCGCCTTCCTCTTTCTCATGAGGTACACGCGCAATGGATTCATTCGCCTGCCCTAGAAAATCATGGCGCAGTTCAACCCTCAGATTCTCTGGCCCCTCTTACCTATGCACAGTTGTATTCCACTTATAAAGATAATGATCACTCAGTTATTCCACCTGTTCTCACCGATGGTATCGTGGCCGCGGTAGCCGAGTGGTATAGGTATTGGACCATGGCTTGCCTTGTCACGAGTTCGAACCCAGTACCACTAAAACCCGCCATGTAGGGCAGCGATGCACGTTAAATCTGTCGAGAGCTGAAACGTCCTCCCGTTGGTGTGGTGTGGTCATTAGGAGAGGGGGTGCCAGCTCAGGTGTCGTCCACGTCACTTGACCATGGTTCAAAATTACGTGGTCCGTCGCCAAAAGCCCTCGTGTATCTGAACAGAGCGACGTTAATATTCAATCAATCAATCAATCGCCGATGGTATCCAGGTAAACGTCGCGGTGGTTCTCAGTCCATTCGGTGTAGCAGGCAAGGATAAGCTGCTATTCCCGTTTTCGGCAGTGAATATCTCAGAACATTGACCTGCCTAATAAAGAGAAACTTTTCCCGACCTGTGCTAGGTGCTCTGTCTGTCAGGCCTCTCCAGAACATATTTTTGATTGCTTTGATCTCGCATTACAGGATCTATATGAACGCTCACTGATGGTTATTGACTAGTACATAGAAATAAATAACGTCATTCATATGTACGATGTCCATTAAAAATTCAAGGAAATACTTTGTTTAGAATCATATTTATATAAAATTCAAAATCTCCAATTTTTTTAGATAATGATATCCTTAAGTTTAGGTTTCTTTGAGGTTTTTTTCATTCATTTCATTTTTTGCTGAAAATGAACAACCAATATTTTTATTAATCATATCATTTTACATTATAGGTTTAAGCTTTATAATTCTGAACAAGATGGCATACACCACGGATAGTTACCATAGTTGGATAATAGTTGCAGCATCCCACATAATTCATTTCTTTCTCTTTGGTATGTTCAGAGTTGGAGGACTACTGTACGTCGTGAAGCTATGGCCATTTATCACATAGACAGAGAAACTCTTACCTCTGTTCCGTTCGTCGTTGCTTACACATTAAGGTGTCTATCAGGTAAGAAGAATTAATTATAACCATATTTAAATGGATTTGTTTCTTGAAACAAACGTAATTGACGATCTTTTAACTGGCTACTTTGTTTATACTAATAAATCTATCAAATCCAACTCAAAACAGAAACTGATACACGTACAGGAAGTTCAAATGCCATATGATTTGACCGTTATGAAAACGTAACTTTGGCGTTATTAAGTTACATAGACGCGAGACTGTGGTCTCCCAGTTCCCAAGATCGTCGCGACCACACGACGCTAGGATGATAATAATAGAATCCTTGCATCGTGCATGTGGGACGCTGGTTGCGAAGAGGTTGAAATGTATTATGAAATAAATATATACTAAAGAGGGATACATTCCTACCACTTCATAATTTTATGTGGATTTCACTTGAAATAGATAGATTTAGGCTCATCAATGTATCCACTTTGCTAATCACAATTTCTTTGAACCAATTATTAATCGCTTTTACTCCTATTATTTGAGCAGGTTTCAATCAAGACACCTTTGTGCCATTCAACTTGTTTTCTGTGCGTGAAGAGGAGAGAATTCTTTTATACGCAGGGAAGAGCTGACTGAAAAGTGTGCCGGAGTCATCGTTACAATGATTGAGTACGATGGAGCAATATGAAGCTTTCCCCATCTTCAATACACAAAAAGCTGCGTGTGAAAAACGTAGCTTTCACAATATACTTGTGGCAGCGGTAGCCTAATGGTCAAGGTAATGGACTCGTGGCTGGCGTGTCACGAGTTTGAGCCCAGTACCACTAAAGACCCTCTGTGTGGGGAGTGATGCACGTTAAATCTGTCGAGCTGATACATCCTCTCGTTGGTCTAGTGGGGTTTTAGGAGAGGGGTGCCCGCTCAGGTGTCGTCCTCGTCACTTGACCATGGTTCAAAGTAATGAGTCCGTCGCCAAAAGCCCTCGTGTAGCTGAACAGTGTGACGTTAATATTCACTTACTCACAATATACTTTCAGTTGAGTCAACTAATGGGGAGGAGAATGTGTTTTTTTTTCGAGTGTTTAAGGTTGCCTACAGTTGACCACGTGTGAAGGGACCCAGACGATTTCTATTTCAAACTAGCTCCCGACTGACTGCTTTTGTTAAGTGCGGCTTAAGTTGACCCGTATGAAAGGCCCTTGCTGTTTCCTACTTGTGGGAGAAAGGATGTTTAATTTATAGAAAATATTTTTAATATATAGGATGAATAACAGTATGAGATGAAGTGTATTTGTTTATTTTCCAACTGTAAATAGCTAGTTAAATCTGTCATTGTGCCTAGAGAGAAAAAAAAATAATGTTTCCAGAATTATCATGCTGTTTGAAGCGTGGTGGTACAAAATATGCACCACCTATTTTTTAAAACTTTGGACACCCTTTATTCGAAAAAGTGTTTAATATTATCAATATGTACCAGCTTTTGTTCAATAATTTTAGTTTTGTGAAGTCTATCTAAAATATATGTAATTATTTCCCTCGAGTGCTTTATTTTTGTCAAAAATTCAGTGCATGAAACAGTTAAAGTTCCCTAGAGTGCCTGTTTGACTTAGGTTCTCTAGCAAAAATTAAATTTCTAACATGATTTCGCATCTTCAGAGCTCAAGTGCCTCCCCTCTAGGATGGAAACTGGGCGTCAAAATTACATTGCGGCAATTAGTATCTACGTGTATGGTGCCACACTAAAAAGGGATACTATCCCCCAGGAAATATGCTAGGTCTGTGCAATGATAAATTACCGATCCGCAGGACCATTTGAAAAAAAATATTATTTGAAAGCTATTTAATATTGTTATTAACTATGATATTTAAAACTCTTTAATATTAGTATAATTTAATTTAAGGTATCCGACTACGTTCGAAACCTTGATTTTCAAAAGCGCATCAATGGATAATTTTCATGATATTTAGTGTCACCTTAGCTTAGAATATATGCATAAAATTGTTTTTAAGGACATTTTTGATAAAATTTTTATTTAAATACAATATTTTGGCAAAAATTAACTTGGAATAATCTTTTTTCAAATGTTCTCCTTTTGAGAAGAAAAATGCTTCTATTATAATAATATTTTGCCTGTATATAGCTCAGACCTCTGTTCAGAGGCTTAACTAAATTTTTGAAATATATAACTTAGAAGTGGGTTTATTCATATTTTTGCGACGACAACAGGGGAGCAATTTTTCAGAAAAAAGCTTGCCAATAATTATTTCAATTGGTGGTAACTCTGAAAATAATGTGAATTTTCAAAATTCTGATTTGAACCCTCTGTGAGAAGATCTGAGCTATATAGGCAAAATATTATTATAATGTGAGACCCATTTTCCCAAAGGGGAGAGAACATTTGGAAAAAAGATTATTTTAAGTTAATTTTTTGCAAATATATTTAAATAAATTTTTTTTTGTCAAAATGTCCTTAAAACAATTTTATGCATGTATTCTAATCTGAGTGACACTAAAATATCATCAAAATTATCCATTTATATTTCTTTTTTAATCACGGTTCGAACATAGTCGAATAAAAATGCTATGATATTTTTCAATTAAAATTTGCGTTTTAACTTCAAATTTTACCTAGAATTTATGATTTATTGTTATGTATGATCATTTTCTAATTTTTAGATGAAATCAATTATCTAATGCCACCATGTCATTTCAGGGCCTCTATCCAGGATACCTTATTAATGTGTTGGGCTTCCGTCCTGTCATATCATTTGGATGCGTGTTAGCAGCAGTTGGGGTTGGCATCTGTTGTTTTTGCGAAAAACATCACATTCATAAGCTTTGTTTGGGGTGGACTGTTCGGTAATTTTATATATATTTTGTTATTATTTATATATTGTTATTATGCGTAACTGCAATAGATTAACATATTTGGTTTTTGGTTGGATTTACGAACATGGTACGGATACACCAATTGATGAAAAGGAAGGATTTTCTATAGCCACTTCGCCTAAACTCTTGTGTTCTCTCAAAATCGACCTTGCTGCGAAGAACACTGAGAAGGGGGAAAAACATTTTACTTCCACTGTTGATTTGCAAAATCTATGATACTACTCGCGTTGACGATTGATTGTCTTCTTTGTTAACCAATTAATAAAATTTTCGCAGCATATAAGTAAAAATGTTCTACGTTTACGAAAAATGAAATCATAAAAAAACCTGGATATCACACATAAAAGTAGCCAAATAAGCTATAAATTATCAATTTATGCAAAGATAATAGTATTCCTACCCAAATTGGCGATTAAATGGCATCGGTTTGAATTTTCTGCGCGTCGTATTCTTAAGGTATCAATGCTTGATTTACAATCAATGGGCACGGAAACAAAATTAAAAAAACCTGGCATTTAAATTTTAAAAATTAAGGTTTATTAAAAAAAACATTTAAAGAAAACAGTTATTATACAGTTAGCAACACTCGGACATGACTTCACTCCGTCGTACCCAAAGACCGAATCCCTGCCACTTGCCATTCCACATTCAGGGGAGGGGACCCATTCACCAGCTGGTGTCAATGGGCCTTCCCCACTCTACACCTCCCCTTAAAAAGCTCATCCGTCATTCCAGGACGATGAAGCTGAAAAGAAACTATGAAAAAAACACATGCACACATACATGGCAAAAACAAGATAACGAGAGGAAATTTTTCAGGTATCATGTAAAAAAGGCTTTTGCTAACACAACTCCCAAGGAAATAGATTTACAAATCCACATTAATATGCTAGAAAATTAATATTTTGTACAAGTTTAACACAAAAATACTCAAAAAAAATATTAAAATATAAAAGAAGTTACCAAAGAAAATATATCATAAAATCTAAAATAATTATATGACATGTACTAGCAAAGCATATTTAGAAGCCAAAGGTTTAATCTTTGAGAAATTCCCAGAAATTATGGTACTGAAAAACGTTAAGTACATATATAATCATTGGCATAAATCTTATCTATTTAACAGGAGCAAGGCAACCTGAATAATTCATTACTTTTACGTGGCAAACCTTCAATGAAACGTTAATTCTTTTATTACATGCCAAAAAGGTTTAAAACATTTTAAAAAATTCTCTTTCTCTTTTTTCTTCCAATTTCTATGTAAAATGAAAGCAAAGAAAAATCCTTTTCAGTCCCAAAGAGTGACAAAAAACAATCCAAACGCATGTTTGTGTCATAAAATATCCTCATAACCGCCTTAAGTATTTTCAATCATAGCGGCTCAACTCCAAATTAACAATTCCTGTTATTGGATCACGACAACATTGCACCTGGGTTGAGGTCAATAAAATTAGGAATACATTCCTTACGGGGGCAACCACGCCTGGTACTATAAAAATTCCTTTTTAAATTTCACAGAGTTAAGACAACCTCACCCTTGCTTTCTTTTATACCTTGTCATTTGTTTGGACATTCGATTCATTAATTTTACTGCAACCAAATCTCCGTTTGGAACATTCAATAAAGACTGTGTCTCAGGAAGTAGATCGGTGACCACTTCTTGGCTGCAAACTGATTTTAATCCTGTTGAACTAAAAATTCAATATCCTTCTTTCTTTGAAGGTTCTCGAAGTTTCGCAGGATTGCGAATCATTTGCGAGGATTTTCTATTAATACTTCATAATCAGAGGAACAGATTAACATGCGCGTTAACCAAATTTTTAGAGACAGGCACAACACCGTGCCTAGGTCATTCAATTCCCATGTTGGAATCTTTTATTACTTCACCCATTTCATGCTCCCCAAATGCAGACGTTATTTGAATTGACCCTCTATTATCAATGCTTTGTCAGCTTCAGACAACATCAGGTCTTACCACGGGCATCCTGGACTTATATGTCTATGACAGCATTCACCATTTCTTGCTCACCCTTGACCTTGACGTAAACAACCCTTGAAATCGTCCATTCCCTTTTCTTCCTTGATAGGAGTAGTTACTGGTATCGTAGCTTCAGCCATCAACACAGCAGGGAGACGTTTCCCTCACATGTTCCTCGGCCCTCCGGCAATACTAATTCGGTAATTTGAAGATGTCTTCTTACGATCTTCTGCACAACTCGTCCGCTTGACATTCGACCGAATACTTTTGCCGATCTCTAACCGCAGTTCATTTCAGGAAGAAGTTCCTGATTCCCAGATTCCCAGCGCGGCTGCTGGATTGCGTGCTGCCTGGCGATTTTTTCCTCACCTCGATTGCGAGCTGCCTGGCGATTTTTCCTCACTTTCCCTTTCAAACGTTCCTCTAAAATAACAGATAACTGATCTCTAACGAAGACTCGCTTCTTCGTAATCTTTGCTACCGATATGATATTCCTTAGCTCTATATTCGTCATTTTTATCTGATACCGCTTTTGACGGCCTAACTCCTCAGCCATACAAAACTAAATCCTGCTTTTTGGCTTTCTCAAAAATGCCATTTGAAAATTTTCTTTTTCAATATACCGCAACTAAACAAATAATCAAATGAAATAACACAGAAGGGATTGCCAAAAATTAAACACCACAAAATATATCTTTGTTTAAAACACACAACAATAAGCATCCGCTACTAACACAACACTCAATGAATGGGAGGGAATTCGGGAATAATGTATTATATATTTCATAATATATACAAAGTGTGCTTAAATAACTAATAAATAAAACTTGTATATATTACTGATACACAATAATCATAAATATTACTGATACAAGAGATGCCCAAAATATTACCGATGTACAATGTCACCTAAAATAAATGCTGGCATACACAATAATGCTTAAAATATTATTGACACAATAATCTATCCTAACCTATTTCTGATATACACAATATAATCAATCATAAAATATAAACCGACATGTACCACTTAATCTATTCCTGGAATAATAGAACACTACAAAATATATATTTGACAGTTTTTCTCCAATTTAAACTGTGTATTTTTCACGATGATCAAAATACTATGCGTACATAAGCACAAAATAATTTCATTGACATGAGATAAGTATTCTTTAGCATTAATTTTTCAATAAACTCAATTCTATTCACTGACGTGAACTTATTATTGTGCATTACAAGAAATAAATAAATACAATAAGAAAAAAAAACATACAATCTTTCCTTAATTTATAGAACTGATGTTCTCAAAACACTTTCCATTTATATGGAACAATAATAAAAATATATATATACTGATGTATATAATAATTCCCAATTGAACTGGCGTTCAAAAATTTTTATAACTTTACGTAGTGGATATGCAATAAAATAATATACTGAGAGAATTAATGATTTTGAGCTTCTTAATTTTTAGAACGGATGTTCTAAAACTTCCATTGATAATGGAACAAGAATAATAAAATATACTGATGTATATAATTAATTCAAAATTGAACTTTGGCGTTCACAAGTTACAACTGCATGGATAATGCAGAGCAAAAAAAACGTACACTGACGTATGCAAAAAATAAAATCAAAATTCTCTCTTAATAAATGGATATTAAACAGTATAATTTTATAAATTTCTCTCGTCTTTACATTACAGGGAGTTGCAAGCAAAAACTCTTACCTGATTCATTTCCACGCGGGAATCAGAAACTCAAATTTCTGGAACGTTCTTCCTATTAAGGGGTTTTCCACTAGAACTACGATCATTAACGGCTGCATAGTAAGAAGAGTTTGATTCTAATCAATGGGCTTTCGAAACAAATTAAAAAACCTGGCATTTAAATTTAAGGAAATTAAGGTTTATTAAAAACATTTAAAGAAAACAGTTATTATACAGTTAGCAACCTCGGACACGAAGCTTCACTCCCGTCGTACCCAAAGACGAATCTGCCACTTGCCATTCCACATTCAGGGGAGGCTTACCCATTCCCATAGCTGGTGTCAATGGGCCTTCCACTTTCCTACAGTATCCGGGCTACTTGCGACAACTTTTAAAATGGAGATATAAGTTTTTATGGTTTTTATTAGAGCTATTTAGTACATTTTAAGAAAAAGAAAAGTCTAAAATTAAGAAGTGAAAAATAAATTATTACCACTAAAATAGAAAAAAATGGGTAAAAATTGACAAAAAATTACGTACACGGGGCCCGCTCTGTACAAATAGTAAATGAACATATTCTCAATATTTCAGTTTTTGATGTATTTTACTTTATATTTCACGCTTTTTGAAATGACCTTCAGCATAAGAGATGTTTTAATTTTTCAAAACTTAGTTATTAGATGAAATTGCTTAAAAACAGTGATTATATTCTTATATAAAACTGTTAATTTTGTAATGAAACAGTGATTGATAAATCTGAAAGTTCAAACACTTCTACTGTTATACAGAATATACACAAAAATTTCTAGCTAATTATTTTAAAAACTTTTTCAGCAATAGCAGCCCCGTTTGAGCTTTTCGAAAAAAACACATTTTCGAGTAAAACGCATTTTAAAGTTTGAAATCTTATGTAAAGTTGTGTCATCTGCTTTTACTAAAACACTTGTAGTTTTTGTTCTGGTGAATGGAAACTAAAACACTTGGTATTTTTATAAAGCTTAAAATGGCCTATAAAAATAAAATCATAAAAAAATTTTTTAATTTTTTTAAAAAATCGTGTTTTTAGGTAGTTGGATACCTTAAGTTTTACCGTTTATTTCTTATAGTTAACACAGTAATATATTTTAACTAAACCAAATTTTGAGAGAGCATATCCTTTCTAAATGATTAATTTGTATGTACTGTTCATGATTTTTTTTCAAGTCGCTAATTCCCCGTTTTCATGCTGCTTGCTGAAATACACGCTAGATTTTGGCAAGAATGTGCACACACTTTCATGAGTAAAATAACGTAAAAAGAGATCACCTCTTCAGCAGTTAATTCTTTTCAAAACAGTCCCAGTGGAAAGTACGCGATATGAAAATAAAGATTACCCACATCACACACAAATTAATTTTTTAGGAAAGGTTTGCAATTACTTTAAACATAAATGGATATTTTGAATTGGCATATATATATATATATATTCAATGACGCCTGTGAAGATTTCTTGAAGCCATAGGGCCAGTTAACAAAAAATAGGTGTACCTGCAATCCTTTAAGCAGACAGTATATAGCATATGTTGCCAAATACTCTACAAACAGTAACTCGTAACAAATAAATGTGCCTGTCACAAGCTCATAAATCCGCGAAAACCGATTCGACCGGCTGTCTCCTTCAGATTAAATGGGTAATGATAGCGTATGAAGTTAAACCGAGGCCAAAACTCGGACGATGGGCGTAATAAGGTAGTCTGGCTATTGTTGCTAGTTGGCAAATAGTTTGAAATCCCCAGTTATTTTTAGAAGTCCGAGAACAACATTGGATGGTTAAAATCTTTCAAGCCATGATCTTATTAATGCATGGGCCAAATAGCTCGGACCTTGTTTCGTTTTGACTCTGTCTTAATAAGATCGTGATCCAGATATAATTTTAATGGTCAAATATTATTCCCCTACATAATCTTCGAAAAAGAGGGAATTTCAAACTGTATATCAACTGGAAAAAGTGGCAAGACTGTATATTATGTGATGGCTGTTGTTCACTAGGCCTAAGCCTAATATCATAAACAATCATTTTACACATTTAGTCGAAATGCGCCCAACGGTCGAGCCGGTTTGTGCCTAAGTTTCTGAGATTGTAAGTCAGTCGTGCACATTTATTTGTTTCAATTTAACGTTTGAACGAGTATTTGACAATGCATGCCATATTCTGTGTGTGCTTTCAATCTCAGGTAAGGATCTACTTTTGCATAGGCCCAAGCCTAAATCTTAAGATTTCTCTGGGCCCAGGGCCTCAAAGAGTCTTAAGACGTCTGTATATTGAGAACGAGTCGTGAACGAGATGAGTCTCCTTTATCGAAGCCGAAGTCCTGGGCTTAAGAGTCTAATGCTTTAAAACAACTCTGTATATATATTCCATATTAGACAACACATTATACAAAGTCGCACTTTTTGACGATTATTATTATGTTGTTTCAAATAGCTTCTGTGAAGACGTTTGGTTTTGACAACTAAAAAGGAGAGGAAGTTTACCAATTGCCCACTTTCTCTAACGAATAATTATTACAATTTTTCTCTCTTTTACCGCCTATCACACGAAAAAATTGTCTCCAAATGATAAGTCTCGACTTTTATTTTGATTTCTAAAGTAAATATTATGGACAATAGGGAACAAAAGTGTATGCATTAATATCTTTGGGGGAATTAAATCTAAAAGGAACTAGATACGAATAGATAAATTTGTTACTTTTTTCACCTTTGGAAGGCACTTGTAATGAATTTTTAGGTAAAAAAAGAACTTTTGGAGAGATACACGAAATTTTCAAGGAAATAATTCCATATTTAGAATGCAGGTGGAGTTTCTAAAGAAATTTTGAGCTTCTGAAATTACACCCTAAAAATTTCAAAAATACCAAATTTTAAAACATTTTTCTTGACTCGCCCGATTTAACCGCTTAAACTGACCCGATTAAAACTTGAAAAATTGAATTTTTATGCCGCAAATGGAGGCATTTCAGCGTAAGTTAATTTTTATCATTATATATTATTTTGAATATGATGCTTCGATGGAGTTTTCGAAAACTTTGTAATATTGAATAAAATTAAACTGAACCTTTAACCTGCTAGCGATAATAAAAAGGCTATTGATATGTAAAAATGTATTTTGAATTAAAGGGAATGTTTTCAAAATGTTTTAATTAAAAATAGTTTTTAATGTAGAGCATACATTGGAAAATAACATGTTAAAAAATTCAGAGCTTTACGGGCATAGTAAATTTTGTTTTAGGCTTTACAAACTTCGTACACACGTTTTTCTCAACTTTTAATTTTGAAGATATGAGTGTTTCTAATGCTTATGAAAACATTCTGTTAAAGATAGTCTTGAAATCTTTTGTACATACACTTAACGTATGTTCTATAAAGAGACCAATATAGATTTAGGTAAAAAGTATTTAGTTATTTTAAAAAATAATGCTATTTAAGCTTTCGTGTGTTTTTCAAGTTTAGTTAGAAAAATAATTATTAAAAATCAACAGAGGGGAACACAGATTTTCAAATCCCCCTCTAACTTTTGTTGTAATAACCTAAGAAAATAAATCATAAAATGATTAAAAATTTTAAAATTTGAGGAGCAT